>VZTT01016520.1:0-17284 GCA_013400855.1 Buphagus erythrorhynchus | reverse complement strand
TTTCCCCCTCTCCTCCTTCCTTCCCTCTCAACCTGTGTGCTGCAAGACGTTTTGCTGGAGATTGATATTTCTAGCAGAGCCACATTATTCAAGCCATAGCCAAACAGGACAGCACATATTAGGAAGGAGATGGGCACCTCATCCTTCTCAGTGTGTTCAGCTTCTCTGGGATGAATTGTCCCTCACCAAAGCCCTGTCCAGCCTTTGACTTATCTTCCTCTGTAGAGTAGTTAAGTCACGCCCACCCTAAGTGGCTCAGAAAATACCACTGCATCTTCTAGGAAAATGTCATCACCTTGATGAAAATTGAGTATTTTTCTATGTGAAAATGGATAAGTTCTGAAGAATCTTTGTTTTAAATAACATGAGGGAAATAGTGTCATAGGTCTGACTTTGGTAGGTGCAAACCAAAGGAGTTTGTTCTTTCTCCTTGGAGGGAAAACTTTTAATTTTTAAAATGCAGTTTATGTGTAGACAAATTAAAGATGTGTAAAATTAAATGGGAATGTTTTGAAGGGATTGAAAATATATATTTTGATTAACTCAAATGAATTTAAAAATAAATCATGGGGAAAATGAAATGTTGGTGAGGGATTTTTTTGGTCCTCATTTGAAATGAAAAATAATTTGCAATCTTGACACTTTCCACGGAATGAAAAGTCCATTTGCTGATTAAGGTCCAGATTCATCCTGGCTAATTTCAGGCACTATTGAACTGCTTAGTGCCAAAGGGCACTTTAATCCACCTGAGGTTTAAATTGCCTTCTCGAGTACCTATTTCTTCCATTGATAAGACAAGGGCAACGTGACTGGTCCTACATGTGCCTGAGATAACCACCTGAAGCTGGGTGCCATGGACAGGGTGCAGTGCTTGGCCTTGTTTTGGTGACCTCTCAGGTCCCTTCCAGCCCAAACCATTCTATGATCTTATGATTCTGGCTGCTCCCTGTGCTGCTCTTGTGTTCATGTGCCCTTCCATCTCTCCNATCACTGGTCAGGTTTGTTCTCTTTTAAGCACCACATCCCCCGACTCTGAGCTCCCACATCTGGTTGGCAGAAGGCAGGTCCTCTCCAACAGCTCCTCCACAATGTGCCAAACACTCTGTTCCATCTTTAGCACTCCTTGACCCAGAACAAAAGTGAAAATACTTGGCATGCCAGGAAAGGTTAACAAATAAATGATGCACAGCCTTCTCCTCCCCATGACATCACTTCCATGTGAGAGAACAATCTTTGTGCCACACCTGGCAGTCTGGTGACAGCAAAGGGACACATCTGCTGCAAGTCATTTCCCATGTTGGGATTACACAGTGCTGTCCTGCCTGGCTGGGTTCTCCACTCCCCTCTGGGTTGAGGAGGTAACCTCTGGGAGGTCAGGTCTGGCTCACTTTGTCACCAACTAATGTCATCTTGTCTTGTCCATGAGGGCTTTGGTCACCTGTCCAGTCAGCCAGATGGCTTTGCTTTAGGTAGCTAGACACTTGGGAAGTATTATTTCTTTTGAATATGTAGCCTGTACTGTTCTTATTTTCTGTTATTTTGGGCTCATAAAACATAATGAGATATGGGTCAACATTTAAGCCATGTGGAAAATTGCATCCTGGAAGACTTTGTGGAGCCGAAAGCTTATCTGGTATTAACTCTAATTATACCATTGAGCTGTGCAGCAGCAACTGTGGCCTTGGACTAAGACCTTATTCTCCTTCTAGAGAGTTCTCCATGGCTGTTAGAGCTGGTGACATGAGCAGCATTCATCTCTGCTGCATTTTGCTGGGAATCATGGAATGCTTTGAGTTGGAAGGAACCTTAGAAATGATCTAGTTCCACCCCATGCCATGGGCAGAGACACCTTTCACTAGATGGAGCATCTCACTGCACTGAGATTGTCTCACTTCCTTGTCCACCATGGAGCATTTTATTCACCTTTCAAGTTTCCAGGAACTTTTTCCAACTTGTTGCAGCAGCAGCTCCTTGGCAGAGCGCATAGGATGTGTCTGAGTGTTTCAGTCTGAGCATCGCAGGCGTGTGCTCTTGGAGGCAAGCAGGCAGCATAGAATGCTGGGGGAAGGAGATTAAAATACAGTTGTTGGCTGATATGAAACAAAAAAAAATGCTTAAATAAACCACAGATTACAAAAAAAAAAAGCCCCCCAAAAAAACCCTGTGAGAAAGAAAGAAAGTAACAAGTCTGTGGAGGATGGATGTTTGGAACTGTTCAGCCTAATGCATGCCAGATTCCTTCTCTCCTCGCTCCCCCCACCCCCTCCCACTGCCTTCCCCTTACCAAATGCTGTCTGCTAAACTTCTGAAACACCCTTTGCCTTTTTGACCCTTCAACTCATCTTGAACTTAGGAAAAATTGGGGAGGCGGGAAGGGCTCGTTGCCTGCGTAGTGCACGGGGCTGTGCTGGGGCAGGGGGTGTGCGCCGGGGGTCTGCGAGCAGGGGGGCTGACATGGCTTTGTGTGCTTGATGCTCCCCTGAAAACAATTTGTATCCTGTTAATAGAATTAGTAAATATTTGTAGCTCCCTTTGAAGCCTGTGTCCCCAGGGGAAGTCTGGGGGTGGGGGGGCGCAGAGAAATTAGAGACAAGTTACTGATTTAGTCATCCTGGCCCCTTCCCCCCGCCTCTCTCTTTCATTTTCCCCTCCTTTATGAAGACACTAAACAGACAAATTGGAGGTTTGAAACAAGGCTTGTGCTGGTGCCTGCGGAAGTGACAGGGGTGGTACTCGGGGGCCTGAGAGCTGCTAATGCAAAAGCCATTCACATCTAATGACCCCATTTGGGAGCCAAGTTCCTGAGGGCTGGGGGGCCCTGCCAGGCACAGAGCCCTGCCATGGGCAGGTGCCCGGGGGGCTGGCAGGGCTCTCTGGCAGGGCACTGCCCCATGGCACATGGGGGTGGCTCCAGACAGCAGGATTTGCCTCATGGCACTGCTTCCTGGCCTCTTGCATCTCCATCACCCTAAGTAACCATAAAGGAATAAATGTGTGTATAATTTCACTTCTTCCAATCACAGAATGGTTTGGGTTGGAAGGGACTTTAAAGATCATCTCATTCCAACCCCGCTATGGGCAGGGACACCATCCATAGACCAGGCTGCTCCCTCTCTCTTCTTCCTGGTGCAGGATTATAAACCATGAAGGACAAAGGAAGAAGAAAGTGATCTCGGATCGGAAAACTGAGTCATGTAGGGCTGAGACGTTTCATTTCCCGTTATTATTCCTGATTTCTTTACAGAACTGCACAGATGCACAGGCTGAGCTTAGATCACCTGCAAGTTTTTAGGGGGTGGCCATGTTCCAGCTCTCTGCCTCCAACAGCTGGCAGTCGGAGTCCCTGTGAGTGACAAGGGCCACCCAAAAGGAGGCTCAGGTTTGAAGGGGGGAAATTCAAAGAACTGTTAGCATCTCCTGATGGCAGCATGGCCTGGGAGTGATTTCGACAGGCTTTAGGGGGAAGTTTGTACCAGCTATGTTACTTTAGACCTGTGCTGTGCCATTGTTTAGGGCAACTGTCTCTGAGTTGACAAATCCACCCAACTCCATTGTTCTGTGATCATGCAAAGCAGCTGAGCTCTTAGACTGAAGTGACTTGTGAAAACATACACCTGAAGTGAGCTTTTGCCTTACCCACAGTCTGTAAACAAACTGCTGGGTGGGGGGAACCGAGCAGGGGACACCACATTTCCTGGAAACCACTAGGGTTGGGTTGGAAACACCTTGTGCAGTAGGACTTGCTGTGCTCCGGGTGTAGTAGAATCAGATAAACCTGCATCTTGGTGCCTGCCCAAATTAAACTGGTTGGACTCAAAAGCCTGTGTTTTGAGGGTTCAGTGTTTGTAATATCAATGCTTTCTGTGCAGCCATGTGAACCCTGGCTGGGAAGGAAATGATGGAGGCAACACTGAGCTCGGAGAAAGTGTTGCTGCTGGAGGATCAGCCTGTGCTAGTGAGGAGAGGCAGCACTAGATGGAAGCCACTTAAAAAAACCAACTGGCCATCACACAGTTTCCCTAAACACTTTAGAGGATCCCCTTGTTCCTTGGAAACAGAACAAGCCCTCTGAAGTGGTGGTGGGGCTGCCTGCTGGATGAGGCCAGGCAGTGATGGCATCTCATGCAGCTGAGAACACGTGGGAGGTGAGGGAATGACTCTCCAAGCCCGGGATGTGAGGCTGGAAATTTGCCTTCTGAATTTTGGGGGCTGTGGAAAGCAAGGAAGGAACCTCAGGTAGGTAATTTATGTCTTGAGGGAAGGAGTGAGCAAGGCAGGCTCTGCAATTGTTGGATGTTGGGTTATCTGCATGACAGGAATATTTCATTAGATTGACAGGCTTCACTTCTGTAGCAAGGGGCAGCCAATGTCACCTCAACAAGTCCTGGTGGAGAGAAGCTGAGGGTCAGGAGGGTGATTCCTCAGTGTCTGCTGAGTTGTCTGATCCTCTCCATGAGCTACCAAGTAACCCAGGATTACTAACTAAGATATGTGTTTCAAGTTAGGATGGATAAATCCATTTCTCAACTGAGAGTCTGGTGTCTTGGAAGAACCCAGATAAAATGGTTTCATTGGTTTATACATGGTTGAAGGTTGGCCTTCTAAGTTTGCTCACTTAAAGAATGAAAACCTTTTAAAAGCCCCAACCTTCAGCTGAAACATAAACTCTATGTAAGAAATTAAACCATAAATTGTCTGAAGCTCATTAATTTCCCTCTCTTGAGAACGGGCTTAGAAAGAGAGAATTTTTGCAGTTGTTCCTCTCAAGTCTTGCTGGTTTTTTGTGCAAAGGCACCAACAGGAATGTTTGCAAGTCTTTACTAAAGAAAACTTTCAGGAGAATAGTTGAAAAACACATTTAGTATGCTTCAACCAGCTGGATTTTCTGGCAGCTCCAGCAAAATCTAAACAAGGAAAATGATTGTCTTTTTTTTGTTGTGTTTTGCAATATTTTTGTGTCCTCACTGGACAGTACAAAGCACATCCTCTGTGGGAAGGTGTCGAGGGCTGCAGATGAGATAAAGTTCCCTGTGATTATATGGGGTGTTTCTCAGCTGAGAGTCAGCACATGTGGAGGTCCAGTCCTTTTAACGCTCACAGGCAGGGAAAAGGGAGGAAGTGGAGTCCATTAAGGAGAATAGTAAAACCAGGAGTCAAGTAATGAATGAGGGACTGCTTCAGTAACGTCATGTGAGCACCTCTCCCTCCCACTCGTTGCAGGAGGTATTGGCCAGTGCTGAGCCCTGGATCGTGTGAGCAAGGGCCTCTTTTGCAATCCTATATGTCTGCTCTACCTTTTCCAGACATGCATCTCTGGTTTTATTGAGCACACGGCTTGCTGTGGTCCTTAAGTTCCCAGCAGCTCCTTCCACTCCCCTTCCCACCCACAGCTGAGAGACCTATTACCAGGTAATGATGTGTCAAGCAATAGCAAGGTGGGGGAAATCACTGAAGGAAAATGATGTAGCTGTGGAGGCATCCGTGGTTATTCTATTTTCCTTCATGACCTGGTTTTCTACACCCAAAGCCTTTAAGTTGCTGCTGTTTCTCCTTAGGTGAGTAGGTGGCTTTGGGCACTGAGAGAACGGCAGCAGGTCTAAAAGTGTTGTAATGTTTCTCTTGTCCTAAGGTGAATTATGTTCTCAAATCCCCAGACTTGGAAAAAAATGCTTTGAAGTAGTGAGCTTTAACTTCTCTTGAGTCTGTACAATGACAGAAAGAGTCTAATTAACTGTGGGTTTGTGTTTATCTGACTTCTTCCAAAACTGAGTCCAGTACAACTCAGCTCAGTCTAACTCTGTATGACCTGACCTTGCTGGGCTCCAGGCCAGCAATAGGTGACTTCTCCAAGTTCCCTCAGGGAGCTGCCTTCAGTCTAGCAGAGGTTGGAAGCATCTTAAATTGCAGTGTTTTAGAAAGCTCTGCAGAACCAAACCTGCTCCTGAATGGCTCCCTGCAAAGTGTTGGCCATCTACAGCCTGGGCTCTGTGTGGGTAAAAGTGATCTGGCATCTGGGGCTGCACATTCTCCTAGTCCTGATCTCAGCCTAAACCAAGGGGAAAGCTTGCCCAGCTCCTTGCTGCATCATGTACCATCTTAATGGTTTCCCATATGTTAAATATTTTCTCAGTAAGTGGGAAAAACAGTGTTTCTAGTGAACCTGATGTTTAATAAAGCCATTTTGAAATTATTCCTGGATAGGAGATCTGCAAATGTGCAGAAACTCCTTTTTTTTTTTTTAACATCAAATGCTCAGAGTTGCATTCTGAGATTTCCCTGCAAAGACTCAAGCGTAGACTGTAAAATGCAGTTTGAAATTTAATTTCCACCAATATCAGTGTGGAAGAGATTAAAATGGGGAAGTCAACTAGGAGAAAGATTTTCATGGTAACAAAACAAACTCCACTGTGAGTTGGTGACAGGTTTTATCAAAAATATTTTAAAAGCTGTCATTTCATATTGTTTCTGCTTTACAAAGTTGGAAGTGCTGTAAAAGCTGGAGCCATTTTTAATCTCTTTAGGGAACTAATTTTACAAATCAGCCACTGTAGCTTTGATTACAACAAACTTCACTTTCTGAAAACAGCAGCTGTGGTGAGGAGGAAAAAACACATTCTTGTTTTCCAAACAATTTTGGTAAGTTCAATTAAAATATAGATAAATTATTCTGAAAGGACCCAATGGTCTTTCCAAATGCCGACAGTAAAGAAAAATTCTGGCTAAAAAATCTGTTTTTGAAAAAGAAAAAAGCCTGGTTTCAACATAAAACACTTCTAATGCCAAGAATTTAAGCCAGCTGTCATTGTCTTTTGTATCCATAAACAAATGCTTTGGTCTCCCTAACAAATCTCAAATGAGGAGAAGGAGCATGGGAAAAGGGAGGGCTGTCTTTGTGCAGTGCCCAGGCCAGCCAGAGGGTCTGACACACATTTGGGGCTGTTTCCTTGCCGTGGTCAGGGAGCTGCTGAGGTCACCTGGGAGGAGAAGTTAAACCCTTCCATTAGATCCAGCTTGGCCAAGGGTGTTGTAGAGAACCTGCCTTGAGGAGGTACCAGTGTCCCACCATTCCTGACCAGCCATTCCAGCTGTCCAAGGACATTGGATGGGGCTCTGGCCAACCTGGTCAAGCACAAGATGTCCCTGCACATGGCGAGGATCAAGTTGGAACCAGATAATCCTTAAGATCCCTTCCAACCCAAACCATTCCATCATTCTCTGATTCCTGTTTTCTATGGCTGTGCTGTGACAGTCAGTGGGAGCCGACTGGGCAGAGCAATGTGTCAGTGGAGTTTTTAGCATCTTGTTGGAACGTCTTAACAGCTGGAAACCAGGAGTGATTTGTTCCTCTATCTCTTTGGTCCCAGATTCTTTATTATTTGATTTTTCCTCTTTAAACATTAACTCTGCTGTAAAGCAGGAATTCCCCCTGGAATGTGGGGGACAGTATCCCCCTATGTCCTATTTCCTGCAGCGCTGAGAGCAAAGCCCTGCAAATGTGGATGAGGATTTTGAGTGCATACACAGCTTGCAGATCTTTGTTCTGTCCCATAGATTCTGAAGCCTCAACTGCTGTAATTTTCTGCCTTATTGGACTCTCTGGTGCCTGCTAAGTTTGGGATTTCCCTCTTTCAGGCTATTATGAGAAGTCTTTCCCACCTGGTTTCCTGGTAGTGTGATACTTGTTGGAACTATGTAACCCTGAGATCTTTGTTGAAAAACGTAGTATTTCAACTAAATCAGGATCTGTGGCTCAGAGATGGTGAGGTAACTGTGGGTGAACAGACTCTGATCACACAGACCTGTCTCCATAGGAATCCAGGGGGAAAAAAAAAAGCTGACATCATTTCTGAGTGTTCTGCCTCTGTTTAGCTTCAAGTTGTTGGTGAAGGTTAAGCAGAGATGTTCCCCAGATGGTTCATCTTACCAAGTCTCTCTCCTTTCTTTAGTGATCTGTGTCGTTCTCTACTTCTGTGATCATCATTAGAGTGGTTAATTGACAGGGACTGTTTGGTTTTGATTCTTTAACTGCCTTTATCCCTGTGACTCCACCTGGATTCAGGGAATCACTGGCCATACCTATTAGAATGGCACAGACCAAGTTATTTTTGAGTGCAGGGTCTGTCAGCTGTATACAGCTTCCATATGTTAAACACTGATGTAAACAGACACTCCCCTTCTCTTTGGAGTCAAACCCAAGGTCGGGAGAACATGAGGTGCTCAGCTGCACTTCACTCACCACAGGACAGATCTGGAAGTGATGCTGTCTCGAAGTTACTTGGGTAGATGGATGGATCCCTGTCCTGCTCATCCCTGGGCACAGCAGCCCTGGGCAGCTCTGCCCTGCCAAGGCTTGGAGCTGATAAAACATCTGCCTTTGCACTGAGGAGATGCTGCAGACACGGGCGACTGTCACCGAGCTCAAAGATCGAGGCTGGGCAGAGCACGGGGTGGAGTGAAAAACCTCCCAGGGTAATTAATCCAGTCCTATTACTCCAGCTTTCGGCTTTGTTGTTTTTTTTTCTAAAGCTGGCCTGCAAAACCCAGGTCTCAATTAATACTATTATCCTGGGGATGACATTTCCTCAGTCTGTCGTCGGTTATTTTTTAATTCTCTAATTTGTTCTAATCTGCACATTGCCTGCACATCAAGTCAGCCATGAAGACGCTGCATTTCCAGGTTCCTTCCTCTCCATCCTCCCAAAGAAATTAAAGCAAGGAGGCTGTGGGACCACAAGTGCAGGAAATAGAATTAGGGAACATATTAATTGGGGCATCAAGTAGGATTTTGTTCCAGGCGGTTTCCTTCCGTGAGCCACTTTGATGCTTCCCCTTCGCAGCTCTGTTTCTCATTAAAAGTATCCCTTAATGGCAAATGTTGTTTATGCATGTTGCAATTATGTCATGCTGTAACCCCTATGCTGGCAGGCCGGGCTGATTGGCGGCGAGGAGCAGGAGGAGGAGGAGGTCAGTTGTGGGGAGGAAGAGGGGGAGGTAAACAACAAATAGTTTCAGCTTAGTGGTTGAAGGATGGCTGCTCCAAACCCCTCGGTGTGTCCAGTCAGGCTGGACCCAGCATGAGAGTCAGGGCTTGAGGCTGCTGCTTTCAGTCGGGTTTTCAGCTTTCTTTGCTTTACTGGGCTTGGGGTTTGTGGCACTGCCAGCAGAAAGGGAAGGGTAACAGTAAAGCTCTGCTTTGCGAAGTGAGACCTGGACTCCCTTTTGCTGTTTTAGCTACTGTTTGATTTAAGAGAAGTAGGATTTTGGGTTTCTTAGTGGATTTTTGGGGGGAAGGGAGCATGGGTCTTTGGAGTTTTCTCTGTTCTCCGCAGCTCTTGTGCCGTGGCTGCAAACCTTCCACAGGGATCATCTTCAGGGCACCAAGATTTGCTCTGATCTCCTCAGACCCAGATCCTTGCTCCTGGGTGACTCTTGCCAGCACTAATTCAAGGCTGGGAGAATAGCTCATTTGTGGGAGGGTATTTGTTTTTCCATCCAGGCAGCCAAAACCTCCAGCTTCCCCTCTCCCTTCGCTCGCGCACCGGGAGTGCAGAGGGTTCATTCTGCCCTTGATCCCTGAGCTTGTGTGATCAGCTCAAGGCAAGCCTGATGGTGAACTTCACTTTTTTCTCTCATTTTTTAATGGCTTCTACTGCAAAATGGCTTTGCCCCCATGTCTAGATCTCAACAGCAAACAATTAACAGCCATAATGAAAGAGAACAGCTCGTGTGTGTGGGGAGAGCAAGCCAAGCTGTGTCCATGCCCAAGCAAGCTCAGGAGCCAATACAAATACCACTGGTGTGTTTTGGAAACTCTTGGCCTCTCTGGATTTTGGGAGCCAACACACAGCGACTGAAGATGATGGTGAAAGCAGTGAGCAAAAACCTCAAAGCTGTAAAAACCAGAATGTAAAACAAATCTAAGAGAGGGAAGAAAAAAACCAACCCTCTCTCCTTCCTTCCTTACTAATATCCTACCTAAAGAGACTGGAGCCTGAGCAGGCAAACAGGCTGAGAAAACCACAGGAGCTGGTGAATGAGGAGAGGCAGACAAGTGTAGGAGTCACAGAGGAGAAGTCACTCAGTGCCTAGAGCCAGAGCTGCTGTGAAATGACTCATTTTCACTTTGCATGTATGATATTTGCATGCAAAACGCATTCTGCAAACCGTCACATGGGGATTCTGCTCATGGGTTTTGATCCAGGATGAAATTTCACCCTTTCCTCCAGCAAAGTCGTTTATCTTTCTTTCAGGGAGGAGGGAGGAAGTGGGAGGGATCTGCAGAGAGAGAGAAAGAAATTGTCCTTCAGGCATAAAATTCAGGGATTTATCCCTCAAAAGGGTCACTCAGCTGCTACCTAACATGGGGACAGAAGTGGGGAAATGCTGGTGAGAGCACAAGGTCAGAGCAGAGGTGGTTCTTGACTGTGCTACCTCCACCCACCTCTGGCCTGAGCTGGAGGGGTCCCAGTGCAGTCCTTGGCCAAAAACTGGGAGCCTTTGTACTACTTTGACTTAAATTATTATTCAGCTAAAAATCTCCTCTGAAGTGAGGTAAAACTCCAGAATTAGACCCATCGTGTGTTCTGGTAGTCTTGAGAGGTCCAGAGATATCCCCTGAACAGGGCAGAAGAGCTACTTGGCCTTTGATCCATTCCCTGTGAGAGGTTTGCAGTGTCTTCAGGATGTTTTCTGGTGTATCCATCAGTAAAGGGACTGGGATCCTCAGTGATGGACAGACTAGGGTGTAATAATGCTGATAATGCCAGCATGTGTGCTGGGCTGGAGGGGTGTTGGCTCTCAGAGTCAGGTTGATAAACACAGGGAATGCTGGTTTAGGAATAACTAAAGAGCTTCATAGCCTGACAAATCATAAACCTAATCCTGCAATAAGTCTTGGCTCTTCCTGGGGGTTTCATTGCTTTGCAATAAGTCTTGACTCTTCCTGGGGGTTTCATTGCTTTGGGGCTTGGACTGATCTTGGTGTCCCTGTAGGAAAAAGTTTCTGGCAAGATTATCAGCCTCCACTGCTTGCCTACCAAAGGGATGGAGTTTCCCAAGCCTAGGACTGCATTCATGCTGTCTCTTAACATTCTCCTGCCACTTCTTCTGTGCCAGTGCCTGTTTCCAAAGCCTTACAATGCCTGTGTGGCCTTACAGGAAAGGCAAACCTTTGGTGCTCTGCTGTTACAAGGGAGTGAGCTGAGTCTGTCAGCAGCTGCTGTTTGCCCTTCCAGGGCTTCCTAAGCCAAAGGAGCAAATCCAGAGGTGGGAATACTGATGGCAGAGGTGTGCCATCTCCACCAGCCCTCTGTCTGGGAGTTGATGGCCTTTTAACTTTCTTTAGTATCTTACCCACACAGAGGTTTCTCTGGCAAAGCTCTGCTGTGGTCTCTGATGCTTCTGAGTGAGGTCCTGCTGTTCTTGGCATAGCAAGGCAGGGAGAGGCATGGGGTGAATGCAGGCAGACGCCACCCTGGGTGTTGGGTTATGGAGCTGTGCTCTTGGGAGCCTTTTCCCTCTGGCTAATGGCACAGTTTCTCCACTTTTGTGGAGTTTATCACAGAATTAAATCTGTCCAGTTGCTCTTAGGCTGTACCTGGAATTTACATTGTGTGGAGACCCATACCTGAGCTCACATCAAACTCGCTGTGTTCTGAGCATGGGCTGCTCTCTAAAACTGGGGGTGGTGAGCTTTGGGGCACCCCAGCAAAGGAAAAAAACCTAGGGACAAGGCTTCCTCTTCTCCTGAGCTCAGTTGTGTGGGTAGGGAAGGGGCTGTGCCCAGGCTGGAGGCCACCAGTCCATGTCCAGGCTGCAACACTGGCACTAAGGTTGTTCTGTTTTCTAGTGCCATAACCCAGCACAGCTCTAGTGGGGTCCCAAGCCATCTGAAACAACATGGCAGCAGATCACTGCTGTAGTCAAAAGTGCTTTGAAAGGACCTATTTTAGTGCCAAGGTGGAGGAAGGACATCCCAGAACAAGCATAGCTCATAAACAGAGACAGAACAGCTGCCTCTGGCATTGTTCTCTGAGCCTGTGATTTTTACAAGGACTTTCAGCATTTCCCAACTGTTGGAGATGTTGGATCCTGAGCTGGGGAGTTGTGTGGGCAAAGGACTGAGGCTGCAGTGTATCAGTTGAGTTCTCCTCTAAAGATGCAGTTTTCTCAGAAGCCTAAGCAAGGAAGGAGGAGGCATCACCAGGTAAAGAACCTTAAATGAAGGCTATTTTGCTGGAAATGTTTATGCATATTCCTGAAAAATACACAAAGCATTGATAGTGTAGCACAGAGTTCAGTTTGTGCAATCAGGAGTGTGTGTGAGTAGGTGTCTGTGTTTGTTTGTAAGGTATGTCCTTCCCTGAAAGTAAGTTTTGGAAAACAGTTGCTGACGGGTGAATTTTTACTTTGGAATTTCTGAAAATATCCTGATTTATCTGCACCGAGTGACTGGGAAGAGCAGTGATAAATCCCAGCCCTCATGTCTGTCTGCCAGGGTTTCCTGACAGTGACACAGGCAGATGTGTTGGGGTGTGTGGATAATAAATCCAACTGAGAGCACTGGATGCAGGCATGGGTTGGCACTGCAGCACGTTCTGGGTCTGGATCTGCTTGATGGCACTGTGGGATTTCCAGATCTCTGGGTGTCCAGTTAGAGCTTTTGCACAAACCAATATCCTGGTACCTCTTTCTTTGCACAGATTGATTTTTCACCTCTGGCCAAAAGAGGACAAATGGGGACATCTACAGTATGGTGACCTTAATTCAACTCCTGACCCATGGCTGCAGGAATATCAGAAAGGCCAGGACAAAGTCCCTCATTTGGTAGTAGAAATTTAATCAGGTGACCCCAGAAACCCCTGATCAGAGATTTTTGGCTTGTCCATTTTGTTGTGTCGTAACACTGGGGAGAAAAGCTGAACGTGCTGCTGTTGGCTCATGCCATGGTGATGCCTCAGGCTGCTTGTGAGGAGATAACACCAACACTGTGCCACACTGCATCCCTGCCAGCTCCTTGGTCTTGGATGTAAAACTAATATGATTCAAAGAATTGGGAAAGTAAATTGGTCTGGAATTAACCTTGTTGTAATCCCACTATTCCCAGTGTGCTGTGCAATATTCTGCCTTTTTCTTGCCATGCTCTGCTTTTCTTCCTTGAATCTCCACTGCCCCCATTTAGATACACAGAGCAACACTGCTTGTTGTATGTGCCCTCAGAATCACGTGTGCTCCCGTGTTCTGCTCACAGACACCAAACCTCACTGTCCCTGCAGTACTGGAAGTCTCTTCAAATGAAAGATTTTCATATGAAAATACCTCTGTAATTGAGCCTGCTTATGGAAAAGAGTGGAAACGCCTAAAGTCAATGGCACAGCTCACAACTTGGGTGGCCAAGGGGTAGCAGGTGGGGTGCTATGGTAAAACAAAGCCCAGCTTAATTACAGGAATCTCTGTCAGAGAGGATTTCTTTTTTCTCACACGCACGTACGTACATGTGTGTATTTATCTCCTGCAAACACAGCGGGTTTGCTCGAACACACGATTCACTCCTGTTGCCACAGACCCTTCTGCTGACTCAATCCTTGGAATCCTGGTGTGAGCAATGCCAAATTGCACTTGGGTGTTGCTTTTGATTTGCTTGCTGCTGAGTACTGAAAAAAAAAAATCTATATTAAGGCACTTTTCTAGCAGAGAACTGAGAACCTGAGCCCCAGCTTTGGATCTCCTGCTGGCCTGAATGCACCTGCTTGGGCAGGGGAGGCACCTGGGTGAACATTCCCTGTGAGAGCCTCCTCAGCCAAGCAGGAGCAGCACAACTGAGTCAACAGCATCATCCAAATTCCAAAGTGTGGGCGGAAGGAAAGAATCACCCTTTGTTGCCGAACCCAAAATCCCGGAGCTTTCTGTGCCGCGTAAGTTGCTGGCGTCAGCGGATCCTGGGGGTTTTACTGCCAGCAGCCAGACTGAACTTCCTTGAAGTTGCAACATCAGGAGGGTTAATTATGTACAAAGTGCTGGCCAGTGCCGAGGTCTGGCACGCAGGGATCCAGCTGTGCTGCAGAGATGATCCAGAGGTGATTGTCATGGCCGGGGTTTGCGTGTTCCTGGGGACTGGGGGCCAGTTGTGTTCCTGGGGTTGGTGAAGAGAGGGCAGGCTCTGGAAGAAGCTTCCCTTTCTATGAAGGGTTCTGGTTCAAAGGGAATCACGTTAGTCTGTGGAGGGTTGGCATTCCCAGGAATGGAGCTGCAGCCCTTCTGTGTTTAATCTGGTTCTTTCTCAACACTTCCTAGCATTGCAAATGCCATTTTCAGCCATTACAGAATCATACTTTACAAATATAAGAAAGGAGTTTTGGGGGGAAAGCAAAATATGTTAATTTTGGGGCTTGTTTTTTTTTGTATGGGTGCCTGGTGGCTTTACAGCTGAAGGACTTGTTTAATGTTACTGAAGAAGTGATGAGTTGAGTTCAGCTGAGGTCCATAAGGCTTGGAGTGAACCTGGCGTTGAGGAGATTCTCCCTCCATATACTCCTCCATCCATTAGCTGGGTCCTCCAGAGAGGCAGAGAGTTTATTCTGCTCTTTCCAAACATCCAGCAGCACTGCCAAGCCTCCATCCTTCCCCTCCCAGCAGCTTCAAATAAGGTCTGTGGATTTCCCAATATTTGTAACCTCGTCAGTCAGGGCTTATCTCCGTGCTACATAAAAGGACAGAAAGCACACATGGGCCTTATCGGGGAGCCAGCAGCGCCGGAGGCGAAGACATGGGAAGTGTTCTGTCAACAATTCAAACAGTGCAATTAAAATGTGGATCGATTCCTTTTCACTTGCACTGGTGGCTCATCTTTGGCTGCCAAAGCTGTGCTCGACACCAGGCTTAGCTGAGATTGTAGTGCAGGTTCTTAAAGCATTAAATGTTCTTCTTTTCTCCTTTGCCTGACATCTGGTACCCCATCCCAGTTCAGACACTTCATTTTTTTGGTTGGAAGAAACCTTTAAACTCATCTCATCCCACCCCCCTGCCATGGCAGGGACACCTCCCACTACCCCAGGTTGCTCTAAGCCCCATCCAACCTGGCCTTGGACACTTCCAGAGATGGGGCAGCCACAGCTTCTCTGGGAAATCCATCCCAGCCCCTCCCCACCCTCCCAGGGAGGAATTGCTCCCCAGTATCCCATCTAACCCTGCCCTCAGCAGTGGGAAGCCAATGTGCAAAGTGTCCTTGATACTTTCAGTTTAAGGTCCTTTGCCTTAATGGGCAAATGTTGTTCTCCTTTACCCGGTGCTTGGCACTGCAATATCCCCACTTTGTATTTTAATACAATTTTTAGTTAATTATGACACAATTCAGTTACAACAGCAGCAGACTGGCAGATGCCTTAAATGTTTGGCTGTCCTTTGTCTGCCCTAGGTCAGATGTCAGAGCTGCCAAATGTCAGTGTTGCCAAATGGGAGGGAGACTTAAATAAAATTTAAAGTAACTTTTTTCCCCCCCTTTTTGGTAAATGGACCATTTTCCTTTACACTACAACATTATCAGACCTCCAGCCTCCATTTTCTTGTTAGAAATACCTGACAAGGGAAAGCACGGTTGTTTGCACTGCTGGTGGGTGTTTTTTTTAAACAGTAGTAGAGTTCCACTTGATTTTTGGCTTAGATGTGCAGTGCAACCGTCTTGTGTCTTCCTCACTCCAAAGTGAATGGCTGTTTATTCTCCATCCCATGAAAAAAAAAAAGTCAGGACATGCAAGCCCCCTGAGATGGGTTTTATAATTGCTCTAGCTTGACACTCCAACTTAGTGTCCTCATGGCCACTGATTGATTTCAATTAACATTCCCATGCTCCAGGCACTATAAATAACCCTTGTCTGGCCGGCTGCTTCCCCACTGCCAGCTCAACCTTTCTCCTTTAGCTGCTGCTGCTGCTCATCTTGCTTCTTGGCTTGGCCTCAGGCTCAGTCTATAATTCTTTCCAAACTTCCCTGTATAAAATAATCATGTACATGAAGCAAAACAGGAGTCTCATATACACACTTAATAACTCTTGTGTACTGTATGAGTGGGAATTCCACTTCATAACCCCCAGAGCTTTCAAATGGTTCTCATTTTCAGCAGCATTCCTCCTGCGAGATCTAAAACTTCCCATTTTATCCCAAGCTGTTTCTTTCCCTTTCAACCCTTGGATTTCTCTGCTGGATTTTGGGGGACAGGCGGCTTTGTTGTCCCTTTGGGCTGTGGTTTCAGCAGGGAGCTGATAGCCCTGCTCCTGAGCTCTTAGCCAAATGTCTGGGTTCTCTTCCCAAAGCCACATTTTCCAAATTAAAGCTCGGGCTCGCTTGCAATCCAGAGCAAAAGGCTCTGAGATTTAGACTAAACTGATAAGATAAGCTTACAGGGACCCAGAGCTAATGTTGTACACGTGTTCCTCTGTCTGCCTACCTGTTATCTCCTTCCCAGTGAAAAAGAGGAGAAAGAATATCGGGTGTATTTAGACACTTGGTGGATGTGACAGTGAGATAACATCTGTATCTAGATATGGATATATGGATCCATGGATGCAGGAGCAGCACTGACAGATAAGAGCCAGCAACCTGCACATTTCTGAGGCCAGCAGGGACAGTTGCATCAAAGAGTGCAGAACTGGAGGGTTTCAATTTGGGGGTGTGGTGTTTAGATGACGTTTCGAAAGCCAAAGTAAAATAGACACCTCTTTGATAAAATACACATGTGTTTCTCTCTTTCCCTGCCAGCTGGAGATGGGGTTGGAGTTTCCCAATCTCAAAGTAAAAAAATAATAATTCATGATTTGTCTCTATTGCTTCTGGCATTTTTTCGTCTTTTTTTTCCACTCGGCAACACATCCAGTGGAAGATCTCCAAACACCCTGATCTATTGGTATTTTGAATTTGGAAGATTTGTGTTGATTTGGGGATTACTCCACAAGTATGGGAGAAGTAAAATGGATGATAAGTGTTGTCCTCAGAACCTCTGGCTTCAAAAATTCATGGTCCCTGTAGAAATATAGTGATAGAATAGAAACATAGTGATGCAATAGTGATAGAATAGAAATATAGTGATATAATAAAATCAAAGGCAGGCACTTCTCCAGGTTGGCAGAGCCAGAAGTGCAGGAACATATGTGGGTGGAGAAGCCCAGGGAGCAGGGAAGGCTCATGCACATGAGGGGCCACTGGATGTGCCACTGTCCCCATCTCAGCACAGGTGAGCTGCCATGCTGGCCAAGCTCCTGAGCCGTGCTAGCCACCCCCTGAGCCCTGTTGGC
>VZTT01016518.1:33506-52781 GCA_013400855.1 Buphagus erythrorhynchus | reverse complement strand
AGTGCTTGAAGAGGGACCAACCACATCTTCACCTCTCCATGGGCAAGAAAAGGTTAAACCCAGAGGTGACTGCAGATGCAAAGTGTGAATTTGACTGGGGTTCACACCTTCTCCCCCTGCTCCATCCCCTCCCACAGCTCAGCTGTGAGCTGAGCCCCCCCAAAATCCCATACCCGCGGGAGGATCCAGACCCATCCCCATCCCAATCCCCAGCACAGCCCAGATGACAGGTCAGGACACAAACAAACCCACCCATAATTGCACACCGTTAATTACCGAGGGTGTTTGGGTTTCTTGGAGAACATTAGGTTGTGAAGACGCTCAATCAAAGAGCCCTTGGGGCATTCAAATCAAGGCAAAGCATCAAAACCCAAGCGCTGTTTTGAAAACACCACTTGCAGTGCACAGTGTGGAAGGGAAAGGCTTTGCTTTCCCCCTCCCTGCCCGGGAAGGCTCCTGGCTCCCAGGCTGGTGGCACTAAAGGGCAGAGGCTGTGACCTGGGGGTACAACATCTGCAGGAGCCCCCAGGGACTCCCAGCACTGCTCCCAGGGTGATTCCAGCAAAGCTTTAACCACAGGCACCCACTGAGGATTTCCTCTGCTGTATCTTCCCTGTTGTTCTCCCAAACCCAACCTTTTTGTGCCCAAGCTCTGAATTTGCCCCTGCACTGGTTTCCACCAGCCTGGGAACAACTAGGAGAAGAATCAACTTAGGAGAGAAACTTCTGTTAAAAAAAAAAAAATTGTGGCTGATAACTGCAACCTCTGGAAATATTTTTAGCTACAGAGACCTATGTATAATATATAACTGTGCTTTTATAATGATGGAACAGTATTGCAGGTGAGCTGCGCAAAGAGGGAGTGAAAACTGCAAAAAAGGGACATCAAAAAGTAAGTCACAAATTAAAAAGAAGAGGTAATTAATAACACCAAATTCAGGGGAGGAATTTCTGATCACAGTCAGGAACAACGTAAAAGAGGATTTCAGTAATATTTGGGTAGTAGTTCTTTTTCTAATAGAGATGCTCTGTGTCAGTGAAACCCACTGGATTTGAAGCAGAAAATTAATTCAGGGAAGTTTTAAGAACAGTGTCCCTAGGCCACTTCCGAGTCCCTTTTAGTCTTCAGATCTCTAAACAGAAGTTTCTAGAAGTTTTTTAGAAGTGTCTAAGCATCCATGCAGCTATTCCACAGCTTTGCACTCATATGGGTACATGTACATTTATTTGGAAATGGCTGTTTTATGAAAGAAAAAGAAAAACAAAGATCCAGAGAGATTTGTTCACATCAGTGAGAAAGCTTCTGGGGGTTGCACAAATTTAAAAATATTATTTCAGTTTACACTTGGCATTTCTCACTCTCTTGCTCACAACCCTGTACCTTACACTGACCATGCTCCTGAAAACAACCCTGAGGCCAAACCCAGCATCTTCTGCCAGCACAGCACAGAGGGACCACCAAGCACTTCCCATCCCATTCTCCTACAGCATTACCACAACAGCATTTATTTTCCAAAGTGACACCAAAAAACCATTTGTATGACAAAGCTCAAGCCCAGCAAAGCCCTGCTCTTCTTCTGTGAGGATTAAAGTGCAGTGACCAGGGAGGGAGGGTCCCTGAGGGGCACCTGCCTCCAGGTGCTGGCACCTTGAGGTGACACCTGCTGAGGTGACACCACACCAAGTCACCCACGGGCTGGATCCTGCACAGGGCTCAGCATCACAACAGCTCCTGAGAGCAAAGCTCCTGCATCTATCCTAAAATATGGGTTTGCATTGCCTGGAAAGAAAGGATCAGCTCCACTAGAAATACAGCAAATAGTAAATAAATGATATTTTATCCAGGGGTTTGCCTTATTTACATTATGACAAATGTCAGATAACACCTGACTCAATCCCTGTGTAAAAGTGCTACAAACTGCTCCCACATGCAGCACACTCCCTCTTTCTCTCACACAAGACACATTTTTGCAGCATCACACCATCATTCAGTTCTTTCAATGCTTTTTCACAATTTTTTTTTCCAATTTAGAGAGGAAAAGTTTTATTTAATTATAATCCTTTTTTTTTTGTCTTTTTTTTTGTGGTTTGAATTGACCAACTGCATATCTTCCCCTGGCTTTATCAAAGAAGCCACCAGTACCAGAGCACATCTAATTTTAAGAGGGCTTTAGTAGGAAGACTTAAAATTGATCATGCATTTTAGTTTCAGTAACTTGCAATTTCTGCACGCTTTGATAGCACACTTTAAAGAACAAGTCTTTAATGACAAAGGCTTAAAGGAAATGACCTTTCTGAAGAAAATATCAAAGCTTGGAAAAGATAGCTCCTTGGGAAAAAAAAAGGCTGAATTAAAATGACCTTGTGTTCTGAAACTTCTTCATACAATGTCTGACGTCTTACTTTTCCTTTGTACCCTCCAAATGGGACCAAGGATAATTTAGCAGTGTGCTGCCTCCAGTCCACTCTGTCATTTGGGGAGGACTTGCAGTGCATTAAGAGAATTTAAAAAAAAAATAAAATCAGATCCTATAGAGATTCTCCATCAAGACCTCTCGGCATCAGGATCAAAGCCGTGCATGTTTTCCAGAAAATTCAATACACATTTTCTTCTAATCACTATAAAGTATTTTTTTCTGTGCAGCAAAATCATTTCTCAGTTTGAAACCACCACAATCAGGAGAGATTTGGGCAAGCACCAGGAGGACCTGCTGTCCCCAGCACAACTAAAGCTCTGTTGCAGATGCAAGCAGAAGGAGGGACCTTGTATCCCTTTTCTTCTAGCTGGGCCAAAAAGGAGCGTTTTTGTTCCATGTAACACAAGAACTGTGAGTGGCACTGAAATAAAGTGTCACCTTGATAAGGGTCACCTCCCTTGGTACAGGTGAAAAATGTTATGGTGACTTTTTGGTTTTTATAGAGGGTGATACCATCTTCTCTCATGGAGCAAAATCGGTGAATTAAATAAATATCAAATAGAAACAAGGTTGTAACAACACTGAAGCTGGTTTGGCCAGAGCTTGGTTAGGGACAATGAAGTCAACCCCTGGCAGCTGGCAATTCCTTACCAAGTGGGGGAAAGACAGGCAGAGGGCAAGAAATAACTATGGAAATCTTTCTAATCCTTCAGTCTGGACTCTAATTCTTACTAGTTACAAAAATTATCAGAGCAATGTTAACAACTACAAGAGAATTCCACCCAAACTTACATTTAAGTTCTTACAAGGTTCATAAGCAGCTTCAGAGTGGTCCCCAAGCTGTAGATGATGCTGGTGAGAGTTTCACAAGAGTTTTGAAACCCCCAATTGACCAACATCTACTTTACTCAAACTGCTTTATGACCATCAGTGACATCAGCAACCCAATTCCACCAAAAAAAAGGAAATTCGGGAATTCAGGTAGTGAAAAGAGTGTCCATGTGTTTCTTTATGGATGTACACCTTTTCCTGCTGTCAAAAGCACTAAACCCCACACAGATTTAACATAAAAACACAAGCAGGGAAGCAGAATCAAAGATGCCTCATTTCCCTCGGGCATGAAAGGAGCTGTCACTGTCCCCACCTCTGCCATTTGGGCACGGGGCCATGCCCAGGGGGGACATCCCAGTGCCCACAGCCTGTTCCTCCTGCAGAGCCCAGCCACCACTACCCTGCACCTTCCAGGGTAAAAACATTAAAACATTTTACTGCCCACAATCAGCTCAACGCATCCCAACAATTCCTGCTCCTACATCTCCCCGTTCCCCCAGGCCAGGCTTTGTGGCACCTGCCACAGCACCTCCTCCTTTATCAGAGGAGCCTTATCTGTAATTAGAAGAATCACTTGTTGATTTAAGGGAGGTGGAAAACCTGCCCAGGCCCTGGCTGGGCTGACAACCAGCAGAGCAGCCAGAGCTGGGGTTTGGCACAGCAGGAGGAGGGGGGATGGAGCCAGCCTGCCAAAGCCTCTCCTCCTTGAGCTGGGTGCCAGGAGCAGGCAAGAGCCCAGCTGGTGAGCTGGGACTTGGTGGCACATCCACCTCCACCAGGGCACTCAGGGAGAGGGAGCCTCCAAATTCAGCACTGGTGACACCGAGCTGAGGCAGCAGAGGTGGCCATGCCCACCAGCACGGCCTCACTGCTGCTGCCAGGGCCAGCTGGACTTGGGACAGGAATTTCTGGCCCTTTCTCAAGCACTGTGCCCTGATCCCAACACCAGGGCAGGATGGTGCCCAGTTAATGCAAAGCCATTCCCGTGCTCTGCAGATCCCAGTGCACACATTCCAAATGTTCCAGTGGATGGCCATGGAGACACCAGCACTGTCCCATGGTGGGAGGCAGGGCCAGCTCTGAGGGCTGACCAGGTCCTTCAGCCTCTCAAACCTCACCCCAGAAACCCCTCTGGAATCTGCTCAGACTTCCCAGGATTGTCACAGAGAGCCAGCACATGCCCATGTGGCATCAAGGCCACATCACTCATGACTTTTTTCCAACAACACCCGTGGCTGTGTTATCAGCCCATGAGGAAGGAATTCCTTGTGCCTGGAGTATCCAACCCCACCGACAGCCAGAGCTGCCTGCAGTGCCACCACGGTGCTCTTACCCTTGTGCCAAAGAATCCCTTGAAACACAGCACACATTCCCACTTTACAAAGCCACACAAAACTTCCCTGGCTACTGAGGTGAGTGAGATGCTCAAGCAGGACAATAATGTCAAAACAAAAAGATAAGAAAATAATATTTTAATATTATGTAAACACATGGACACAGAACAATGTCAAAATATGTTAAAATATCTTGGACAGTAATAATAATAATAGAAAATGGGGTTTCCTTCATGTTTCAAAGTGAAAAAAATGGTATTAGGAAGGAGTAACAAAAATATTAGTAGAGCAAAGTCTACTTGCTCGGTAAGCGAGCTCAGCGTGGCGTCAAACAGTGCATCAAAAGCATAAATCTGTAATAAAATAATGAGAAAAAAATAATGGAAGGAAGATACAACAAAATCCATGCTGGCATGAGCTATGAATATGTTTTCATGAAGTTCATTTTTTTGTGCTAACAAAAGAACCGCTAATCTTTGCATTATAATTTACAAGAGCCAAATCTTCAAACCTAGTCAAAGCAGTCCATTTGGCAATCACAAACTGATCCCACCGCTCCATCAGTTACCTGAAAAGGAAGAGATTTTTGTCAGTTATATCTCATTATTTTTATTAGAAAAACACAACAGGCTGAAAGCAGGGCTGGGTCCAGTGGGCAGCTGGTCTGGAGCTCGCTATTTATCTAACACAATTACCTATGCTAGACTTACTACAAAGGATCTATGACATTTTCAGTTTCCAGTTAGCTTTAGCTAATTCCTGTTAACAAATAATTTAGGATTAATATTTTCACACAACTCTCACACTGCTAACCTTCTCACAGTTGCTTAAATATCTCACAAATGCCGACACTATTTTTACGAGCACACATTCTTAGCTGCATAAACCCTGTTGTAAGACATGAAACACCATCAATGTCTATAAATACAATAAAGATGGAGTGGTTTTCCTAGGAAGTTTCCTTGTACTCACCTCTCCACGTGAATCACTTACTCTAAACGCACAGCCAGGCTTTTTATGGCTGCAGCACTTGCCATAATTTATATTGGAGGGTGTAAACGTCTCAAATTAAAAAAAAAAAAAGCTCAGGCTCGTTGAGATCCGGTGCTTTGAAGATGTGATCTGTAATATTCTGCCTTGCATCATTGTTTTCTATCTTTAAAGGAGGTGGCATCACTGCAGAGCTGCAGCTGTGCAGGGGCCACCGCCTCCTCCTCGATGTGCAGGCAAAGCCCAGACTTGCAGAGCACCTGCAGCTTCTCTAATCTTGCTCTAGCAGTACTGACTAAGCACCGGGGGAAACTTCTCAGATGCTTGTTTACTGAAAATAAGGAGATTTTTAGACTGCACCCATGTTGGAGGGTTTGAATTAAGCTGCAGAACTTCAAGAACTGGGACCCATAGGTGTGAAATGGTATAAATTGATCAAAGATAAGCCCGTACTTTTTGGCGTGGTAGGCGTTCAGGTCTTCCTGGAGGACTCTTTTCTGCAGAAAACTTACCTGTAAAATACATCCCACATGAAAACAGGGTACAAAATTCAAATTAATATCTTTGCACTCATTTCATAAAAGGAATTCTTCTGGTCTCTCCTGCCTAAATAAAATGCAGTAACACTTTAGCTGCGTAGAAGAATTAATATTTAATAGAAGACTGTTCTCTTGGCTTCCTTGGCTCTCCTCTGGCTGTGCACTCCCTACTCCTTCAGGAATAAAGTCAAACCAGGTGTTAAACCAAGCTGGTGGCACCATCTGGGTTGTCCAATGCTTGGGAGCTCCCATTCTCCTGGCAGCTCCCATGGGATTCCTGTGCTCTGATCCCTGCACTTTTGCTCTTTTGCTCTTGTGATGGAAGGTACTCACCTGTTCCCCAAGTGTATGAGAATTAATGCTTATTAACACAGTGCATCTCACCAGGAGCACACAATCAGGCAGCAAATCCTTTATATTTAGCAACATGTTTAGAAAACTTCACCCAAGCCTCAAGTATTTTCTTTTTCTGCTGTTTATTTTTATCTCTGCGCCGGTGCTTTTACCCAGCCTATCCTCTTCATCCTCCTCCAACAATAAATAATCCTGACAGGTGCAGGGATTCCAGTGCCCTTCTTGTCTGATGTTTTCAAACAGGAATTTCAACGATTTTCAAAGAGCAGGACACCTGTGCTTCAGAGAGAGCCCAGCTCCCCGAGCGATCACCAACGCCAGCGCGTGGAAACGCAGCCAGCAGCGACGGATTTCTGGGACAGCACCCAGGTTTTCATGTGTGCAGTTACTTCTACTCCTTTGAAATGCTGCTGCTGCTGCTTACAGAAGCTCTGCAGGTGGATATCAGATTCTACTTCTTAATTTTTTTAACTCATTAAAAGGTGTGGTATTCTTGTATTAGCTATTAGGTATTCCAGTATTAGAGTGATGCTTCCTACCAGGCAGTGCTCAGAGGTCTTTTAGGAGTCTTTAGAAATAGCTTTTTACTATCAACTGGAGATAGATCTCCCCAATAGACCCTTAACTCTTTATTTCCCACAACTATTTAAATGAGAAAGAGCATCACTTCCATTAGGGATCCCTTGAGGTGGAAGCAGAATGTTTACAACCAGAGTGTTGAAGTTGTGTCACTCCTTGCACACAGAAATGTTGAGTTTCCACTGTGAAAATTTCCTACTTCCATTGAAGGTGGCCTCTGCCAGGGGAGGTGTCTCATGCAGAGCAAAATATGCTATGGAATAACTCTTATACATTGCGAAGAAGAAGAAAGGGGAAAAAAACCCAAATACATGAAATTACCAACCATCTCCATAGAGAAGAGAAAGAGAAATGAGATGTTGTAGATCAGCAATTTCTTGAAAAATGGTCCTGAAAATTGGCATGTGATGATTAATGGGCCTAAACTTGTACTCTGTGTCCTCAGGTTTCTGCTCTTCCCAGAGCTCAGGGCAGCTCTGAGCCACCAGCTTGGCACTGTCCTTGTCCCAGTTCTTCCCTGCAGCCAGGACAGATCCCAGATACCAGGTCCCATTCCTTCCCACCTCGGTTACATGCACAGTCCTGCATTTTCCTTGGATTGCCATTATTCCACAGCTATGATCACCCTTCTTTATGGCTATTTATCCTTCCTCATCACAGGTCAGGCAATGATGACATTCTGTTTTCTTCCAGCTCCCAATACACTGAATAGAAAAGCCCCAAATAACTTCTGTGGGAACCATGTGTGAGAAACACACCCAATTAATCAGCAGTTCCCTATTTCCAATGAAATTTGGATATTCCTATTAGGAAATTCAATAGTCTAGTTCATAAAAATCATACTGATTCTACATTAATGTAGAAGAACTGGTGGTTAGCAATATTCGAGACAAAACATTACAGAGCCTCTTTATATAGGAAAATGTAAAAACATCACAACGATCATTTAGACAAATATATTTTAAAAATATCCAATTTGCTTTATTAAATAGAATGGAAAGAAAATAAAATAATTTCTAATCCTCTTCCTTGCCCTTTATAGGCAGCCTCTACAGGATTCCTTCAGGAGAAAGAGTGTTAAGGAAGATGAAAGATAACTGTGAGCTGTATCTGAAAGGCTGAGGAAAAATCCCTAATACTGAATAAAGCACAGCTTTTTCTGGAAGGAAGGTCTGGGATCAAAAAATACAATATGGTAGCTCTCAAGCTGGAGGAGAAAAGTTTTGTGAAATATGACACTGAGTGAGAAGCATGTGAGTGCTGCCATAGTTTGGTTTTGACACTTACTCAGTATTTTTAGCCAAAATTCAGATGGTCATAACCTCCTGTCTTGAAGAGATGGCTTTTATCCAGCCCAAAATGCTGAAGAATAAGAATTTACCTGAGATTTTAAAGATGAAATGGTGTCTTCAAGTTCCTTTTTGGAAGATGCTGGCATCAGCCCTTTGAGTATTTTTTCATATTCCTCTCGCATAGTAATCAACTGTAACACAACAAAGAGAAATTTATGTAGACATGGCTGCTCTTAGATACTGTAAATTTTTTTGCTTCTTTTGCCCAAATTGGAAGTCAAATAAACACAGAATTAATTGTGCTACCAAAAGGGAGGGGGAAGGGGAGAGAAGAAAGATAGCAAAGACCTGTAAAGAGCAAAAGATGTAAAAAAGACAAAGAAAGGCAAAAGAAAACATAAGATAGATATATATATACAAAAATATATATGGAGAAGAAAAAAAATGAGAAAAGAACATGGTCTGAAGAAGCAATAATCATTCTTAAATCCATCTGAACTGAGCAGTTATACAGACACACCTTGCAAATTGACAGTCAGAAGTTTTCTGTTTGTGTTTGGTGGGACCTGAACCAGGTCAGTGGGGTGACATTTGTCCCTGGCTCCCTTAGAAAAGGTGAGTTACTGCTTTCCAAGGTTTATTTTACAAAATGTCTCAACTCCTAGGTGCTTTCGTGGACTTTTTATTATTATTCATCCTGCAACTATTTTTCATTGTACTTTGTGTCTTCCTCAGCTTCATGGAGACTACAGAATTTTCGATGAGTAGATTTCATCTTAGACCCCAAAACGAGGAGGTTTGAATAGGGGAAATTTTAATCTGCAACTTTATTTAACAGATGCTGAGTAAACAGAGTTTACAGAGTTACAGAGCAGAGTTATATGAGGAGAGATCAAGTGGAAGGGTTGTGCTTCTTATCTCCAGAGTGGTTGGATTTGATGAGTTTTGACCTGAGATAATTTGGGCACTGTGGTTCAGGTCAGCTCACCAGTTCCTACTTGGCTGAATCAGGGCCTCACATCTGTACTTAACTCCCAATGGGATTAACTGCTTAATTCAAATTAAGCAAGGACTTTGGTGTTTTTCTGGATTAGCAGCTGAATATGTAAATAGAGGATCAAAGGACTTCGATATCAGATTAACTCATAAAATATCTTGAGACTTTCAAATGGAATCTTTTTCTATTTTCCCCCCAACACCATTTGGTGCTGGTTTTTCGTTCCCAAATGGCTGAAATCCACCACTGCAACCACAAATCCAACCCTCAGCCTCACACCTGAAGAAGCCACGAGTTCCAAATCCCAGCTCCCAGAGCTCCCAGGGCTCCCACACGTGAGAACCCGAGGCCAAGTTCATCCCTGCACCATCCCATGGGAACAGCAGCTCTGCCAGAATCTGCATTATGCAGCATGCAATTATCAATACAAAAGGAATAAAACAATCTGATGAAACAGTTAGGAAAATTCTCCCTCTGAGTCACCCCGACAGGCAGGAGGAATTGCCAAATCTCTATGCAAATGGGCAATTAGAGGCTTTCCTTGGGAACTGCAAGGAAGTGATGCCACTATGCAAATCTGAAGGGGAAAAAAAAAAAGAGGTGAGACAGGAAACCTCGTTTGAACTCCGCTTGTGTATAAGCCAGCGATCAAAATTTATGTTTTTGAGAACTACACCAATAAATTCATGCTACTATTTCTATCAAGGCTTCCAAAGTTATGCATAAGTGGTCTGCCAGGATAAATATTTTCTGAGCCAGCAGCTCATTTGGGTGGGGACCTTGATAGAGCAGAAACATATATTTCAGTTGATTCAACATGTTCCATTTATTCCTGGTGAGACGAGACCAGAAACAGGCAGCCAGAGCAGCAAAATGCTTTTATTTCCTAAATGTTGATTAATAACAATATATTAATGGGTAAGAGGATCTGGATGATCACCTGGCCAATATGCAGATGCAACAGAAGTTTTAATACAGCTCTGTGAGGGAAATAATAATTTTCTAATTGTGCAAGAGTCTTCTTGCAACCAGTTCACTGGTTTTAAGAGTTTAATCTGCAGCTGTCCTCTAAATAAGTGCTTTCACAATGCTGGGAACATTTGTTATTAACTTTGCAGAGCAGCAGAGGATCATTCCCTTTTGACAAAGGTGTTTCTCAGAAAGCCAGGAAGAAATATTGTATTGTGCTTTGAAGTATGGAGATATCTTACAGGGTCAGCTGAGAATGGAGAGAGAAAATGAGAAACAAGCCCTGGTAGCTGTAGTTTGGCTTGGGGCTGATCCCTTACCCTGTTTCAGAGACAAGACATGCACTTTTTTTTGCAGTGAAACCTGTTCTTTTGGATACAATTCCAATTTGTTTGAGCAGACAAAACATGCTACTTTCAGCTCTGCTCACTGTAACTGCATCACAATAAGATGAAAATAAGTGCCCAGCTGTTTCCTGCTGTGTTATGGTAAACAACCTGCTGGTATTTTTGGCTGAAGTCACCATCAAGGTTTATTGACCCAAGAGATTAAAATAGTGCATGGCAAAAATCTAAATCACTTCTTACAACTGAAAAATAACATCCAGTGGGCTAATGGGTACTCATTTTAATGGGAGAAGGTTTTTATTTTTTAACACTTATTTTTCACCAATGAAAGCTATGTCTGCAGGGTTTTTGTGCCTTAAAGGCTTTTTTGTTCTTTTATAGCCTCAAGCTGCCTCCCTAGGATGCACAAATACAGTGTCTCCTCTTGCACTCTTGAGGGATGTTTAAAATTGCAATTCTTCATCCCTCAGGAGGGCTTTAGTCAGCTGGATGAGGATGGCTCTATTTCATTTACTTGTGTTCGTTTTTCTTTCGGTCCTTTTTTTTTTTGAAAATTCATTTTGGTGAGTTGATTTAATCCATGAACCCCCAGGAAGATTTTATAGCTTTTAATATTAAGCTGCCACACTGGTCTTTGTTTATTCAGGTTGGTGGCTAATATATGAGGTTTGGAGTTTGACCATCAATCATCTTTGGTGTCAGCAGAAAGCTAAAGTTGCCACACATAGCTCATGTGTGCTTGGTCATGTGGTAAATCAGTAAAAAAAAGAAGAGATAAATAGTGACACAATTATATAAAGTGATGCAAAAAGCAGGGGACTTGGAATTTCACAGATTACACTGAAATTGTGTCAGGCACTGACCATTCCCAAAGAGAGAAAAGTTGGGTTTGATGCCCAGAAAAGAAATATCCCAAACTGAGCTTTCCAAAGCAACTAACCCAGTGCTTATCAGCAGAATCACAGAATTGTTTAGGTTGGAAAAAGCCTTTAAGATCAAGTCCAACCATGAACCAGCACTGCCAGGGTCCCTCAGCACCACATGCACACACCTCTGCAATCCCTCCAGNTAATAATAGTAATAATATTGCATAGGTCAGCTTCATTCAGGTGAAGGAATTTTCTGAAAGCTCTGTGAAAAGGGCAAGTGAAGGACAAAATATTNCTGCAAAATCAGCTTCAATTTTATCACTCCCCAGAGTCTTCTGCTGGCACAGCTCAGTTCTGCAGCCACTCATCCAGGGGAGCACAAGGAAACTGCAAAAGGAACTCTGAAGTAAATGAAGGGACCACAGAAAGTTGTTCAAGTTCCCTTAAAAAAAATATCTTGTCTCAAAGGGCATGAAGTGAATTTTGTGTTTATGTCAGATAAGAATCAAAAGATAGTTGCCTTAACCAGGGTGTTGTGGCTTTTTCAGTATCTTAATTTCTGCCTGTCTATAACATTTATGCAGGATAATGTGTGCCAGGGAATGTACCAGGATAGTGACCAAAAGGCATAATTGTGATATCAGCACCATGCTCTAACCAACTGAGCTAATCTCAGGGTCATTAGGATCTTTTAGTTGTTATCAAATTTTCTCCATGTTTCAGAGTGAAAAAGATCAAAAAAGTAATTTCCTGTCTCTCCTAAATCCTTTCCTATATCAACAGTTGTGTGCTGTAATGCTGTTTAAAAGAAAAAACCTCTTTAAAAAGGTTATGGATCTGTTCTGCAACATCTCTGCATGGAGACAGGAAAGATCTGCTGCAATAAATCTGAAGACAGGTGAGGGTTCCAAAAAGGTAAAAATAACCCCTTCAGCCTTAGGGAGATCATTTAATCTCAGAATAAAGTCTTCTCTTTCTAAATGAAGGTGGTGATAATAATAATAATAATAATAATAATAATAATAATAATAATAATAGTAATAATATTGCATAGGTCAGCTTCATTCAGGTGAAGGAATTTTCTGAAAGCTCTGTGAAAAGGGCAAGTGAAGGACAAAATATTACAATGCCATCCCAATTAAAAATAAAAAACTCTAATCAACAGAAAAAACCAACCAAAAGAACCCACCAAAAAACAAAAACCAAAATGCAAGCAAAAAACCAAACAACGTACAAAGAATGATTAATCAATTCTTTGTGTCCTCCCTAATTGCAGGGACTCCTCCTTTGCTTCTCAGCACTCCTGAAGTCTGAGCACAGCTCCACTCCTACAAATCCCCTGTGAGTCCAGATGTGCCCCTTCCTCCCTCAGCTGGCCTGGGGGACACTGAGCAATGTCCCCAACCCAGCACCAAACCAACCAAAATTGGCAATTTCCTGAAATTTCAGATCCCTCCAGCCTCTCTTGTAAGAGAACCTTTTACTGGAGCTTGAAATCTTCTGAAATGATTTTTCCTGATGAAGAATCCAATGATGCACCAATTGTTTTTCAGTGAAGACCAAGGTCTGCACATTTGTCTTTTGAGAAAATCACCAAACACGAATATCCGCCGCTTTCGAGTCCAGGTCCTCTCTGGTTTCAGGCAGAGGGAATTGTGACTCTCACTGTGCAAGGGCTGTTGAAATATGCTTCTCCCAGATTTAGAGGAACAGCGTGCAACTCGATACAAATGTTCTCGAGTTCTTAAGGAAAGTAATGAACGCCATAAATCCCAGGGATTTGGCTCAGCTGAAAACAGCGACCGGGCGAGATCAGCTGAGCACAGTTATTTTGTCAAGTGAACACCATGTTGCTCTCCACTGAGCAAATCCTGCTGCAGCACCTCCCCTGTCCTGACAGTTCCAATAAGAGATAAATTGGTGGCACAGCCGTCCCCTTTGTGTGTCTGTCTGTAGCCAGTAAACCATCCCAGCATCCAGGACATTCTTGCCTTGTTGTTTTGCTGACCCACAGGGACCTCCAGCCCTGCTGAGCTCCTCGCTGGGCACTGAGTTTGTTGCTCCAGGTCATTTTTTTTCTTTCCTCAACCTGCATCCAAGTGCCCTTATTACTTCAGTGGCTTGTGTTTCCATCTCTCTTTACTTGAACAAGATCTCCCACCTGGAAAATCCTCTGACTGTAGTTAAGCAATCTGAATCCATGTAATTCACAGCTGCAAAATAAGCTTTTTGAAAAAAATCTACCAGTGGGCTGCATATGGCAAGAACAGCATTCCTAAGACTACATGACTTGGAGAGGAATAAAAGCTTTCACTGTCAACACCACGGAACAACCAGGAATGTTGTGGCTAGAAAATTCACGCTGTTCTCTCAGCCTCCCTCTCTCCAGGGCTCTGCTATTGTTCCAGCTGGGATTTGGAGGATCCTGGACTTATTTTCTTCTCCTTCCAGATGACTCATGGCAGATGCCATCTTTCTTCCCCTCAGCTCCTGTCACTGCCCAGGAGGTTGGGATTGCAGCAGGAGGGTTGTCCCCTCCACAGGGTGAGTGGGACATGGGGGGAGACCCCACTGACACCCCCTGATCCACAGGAACCAGACCCAAACCAGCCCAGCTGCTCCCCAGTGCTGAGAACACGGAATCACAGAATATTCTGGGCTGGAAGGGACTCACAAGGATCATCAGGTCCAACACACGGGGTTAATTTCTGCCTCTGGCCATTCCTAATGCGCTATCAGGATAATGAAGTTTGAAATGAAGCTCTGAGCAGCGCTGACACCACTGCTGGAACACATTTCTGTGTTTCAGTTTTCCATTCCAGCACGTGTCACCTTGCACACAATCCCTCCCATCCGGGGTGGCTCACAGGGAGAGGTTCAGTGCCTGACCCAGGAGGGGCCAAGTGCTCCCCCAGGCCAGCCAGGGCTGACAAAGCTCAGCAGCAGCAGCAGCACCAGGATCTGCATTTTCACACCCACCATGTGAACAAACAAAGCTCTGTAGATAATAATCAGAAGCTACTTTTAGGACCACCATTTCCAAGAACAAAAATCCAACCACTGACTCAACTGGAAAAGCAGCTGCCAGGCTTGCAGAGCCTCAAGGTTGGGCAAGGATGGGCAGTGCAGGAGAAACACTGACTGCACTGCACTGCCTGGATGGAATTCCCATGGATGGCATTTGGTGCTGATTAACCTGACAACAAAACGGTGTCTTAGAATTTACATGAAGGTAAAGATCACCATGAAGTTGGTCTTTCCCAGTCCTTTTTAGCTCCATCTGGAAAAAGAGAGTGGGACAGTTCCCTAAGTGAACAGGCATTGCTGGGAGCACGACTGGAGATGAGGTTTTGCTGCTCTGTTCTTCTGTCATCCACTGGCTCCTCCAGACGTTCCCATTTCTTTTTCCTTTTCATTCCCTGCATTAAGCACCAGTATTATTGTTCCTTGTAGTCCTACTTTAACAGCTTTTGAAAGAGCAAAGTTCCCTTCATGGATAATATGTAAGCAAACCACAGATGCTCTAATATGAGGTACTGCCCTCTTAAAAGGACAATCTCTCTCATTCACTATTATTTAAGACAAAGAGCAAGAAAAGTGACATTTTAAAACACACTCTAATTCCTGCACACTGCTATATGCTTCTCTTCTCTTTTAGTAACAATTCCCTTTTCTCTTTTAACTATTTGTCCTGTACTTTCTGTTTGCTGTCTTTCTCCAGCTGGCCACCAAGCTCCAATATTTCATTCTGTTCTGTTCAGGAGGTGTATATTTGTGTATTTTCCAGTTGTGTCTGATTACCAAAGCTAATATTTGATCACTGACTTCCACACATGCCCCACTATCCTCGACTCCTTTCCCTTTGACAGTTGCACAGTTGGTGAGAGCCTCCTCTCCAGCAGCTGCTGCCATATGGAGCTCCTGAGAACTTTTAACTCCATTGATTTCCAGCTCCTTTCAAATCCCACCTGCAAAGCTGTTTTTCTGTGCTTGAATCTCAGCTTCTATCTCCTGCTAATCTGAAACCTCATGCTATACACAATAATTTACTATATTTGTTGAATTTCTCTTTCTTTCATAGTTCGCCGTTAAAGGAAATGATACACAAATATAAAACATGGCAAATGCAAAATCATTATTTACTCTAACAATCTCAGTCTAAATTAAAAACTGAGGAGTGCTGCTGTATCAAAGTGATTAATGAATATATCAATGGATTTGAGCATAAGGTAGACACCTACTAAGGTGAAAAGTGGTAGAATTGAGTTCCAAATAATGTCTGTGGTCATTTATGGTGGCCCATCCCTGGAGTGTTCCAGACTGAGCTTGGAGCAACCTGGTCTGTGGAAGGTGTCCCTGCCCAGGGCAGGGGGTGGGACTGGGTAATCTTTAAGGCCCCTTCTAACCAAACAAAATTCTATAAAATCAACATTGCCACACACCCATGGGGTACCTATCTGCATGAAAAGTCCCTTATAGGGATACAACCAGGATCAGTGATTCCTGCCCACCAGTCTCTACTGGGAAGGCTGGAAAGAGACCCAGAACCCCCTCAGAACTGGATGCTGTGGTCTGTGTGTGCCAAACAGCCCAAGCAGTGCTCCCACTCCCATTGGGTTCTTCACTGCTTCTCTATGGCTCTCCAACATCTCCTTTTCAATAAAAATACTTCAAATATGGAATTTTCTCACCACAAGTAGTTAGAAAAGAAATCCTCTATTGTGCAGATGTGGAACCATCAGATTTTCAGCCTGTGGGGAGCTATGTCCCTCTGCCTGTCGGTCCCCTGCATTTTTCACAAGGTTTTATGGTAGGAAAAGGGCTGAAACACACAGGTCCCTCCTGACCCCAGTGCTGGGGGTGTCAGCAGAGCAGTGGATGGAGGAGATGACAGAATGTCCCTCCTCAGTCACACAGAACTGCACAAAAACACTCTTCAAGTCCATCCATCCATGTTGGTCACAAGCAGAAAGTGCAGGAACTATTTTAATGTGACAATACTTGGTGGTGCAGTTCCTGAAAGTCACAGTGGAAATTTCTTTCAGGTTCTCTCTCTTTTCCCCACGGCTCCAGAGGCTGCTGAGCCCCAGCAAGGGCTGCTCCTGGTGAATCACTGCTGAGGTTTAAGATCATCCACATCCAGGCTGGGCTTCCCATTTCTGTGGGAGCAGAAATGGGTCTCTGGGGGAGAAATTCTGGAAGTGTTTCAGTGACATGGGTTGAAGCAAGTGGAGCACACAGCAGAATTTCATCACCACCTCCAGCCCATGCTGACTGACTGGATCTTGGTTTCCAGTGTCCCTTTGCTCGGTGACACAAAGGCTCCCTCCACCCTCCTCACCTGCAGCTGGCCACAAAGCCAACCTGGGCTCTTAAATATCCTCATCTAGATCTTATTTGCCTCTTTCTGGGTGACTGTGACATGTTCTGAGAATGACAACACTTTAAAAAGTCTGGGAATTTGAGGCAGGCACCCCAGGCTGCCATCTGATGGTATTTCAAACTCTGATACCTTTAAAAATCACAGAATCATGGAATGCTTGGGGTTCAAAGGGACCTTAAAGATCATCTTGTTCCAATCCCACTGCCATGGGCAGGGACAACTCCCACTAGATAATTTCTAAGAACAAATATGGCCAAAAAGCCCTAAACTAAAGAGCTAACATTACTCAAGTGTTCCAGCCATCAGATTAAGAACTATTTGGGACTCATACCATGGACATCCACGTCTATTGCTCATCTGTGTCTCACTGATTCCTTGCTCCCAGCTCCACAAATCCACTGGCAGCAGCACTATTCCCACCAAGCAGAAGGTGTGGCAAACCTTAGAAGTTTCTCTGTGCTACACAGCAACTGAAATTTCAGAAGGATGCATCACAGCATTCATCTGAGAACAAATATATTTAGTTGGCATGGAAACAGGAAGTTGGGCTGAATGTGGTAAATATCCAGCAGTCATAAAAAAATCGAGCAAGTCAGGATAATGAACATTAGAAATGAAAACTGGCTGAATGCTTTTGAATCATGGCTCTTTTGCAATTATCACTCCTGTTTTCATTTGAACATGAGTGAAATCCACTTAAACTAAGCTGCTCCATTTTATGCCAAATACTTCTATAACATCCTCATTCAGATAACTCCTTTCTCCTTTTTTTTTATAATCTGTTTGAGGAACAAGAAATTAAAGGGCTGAAAAACTCCAATGCTATTCTCCTTCATTTCCTCAGCAATATTAATGAATTGAACATAATTGATTTTCTGTCTCAGAATCTCCTTTAAAACTCTATTTATGACTTGACTGTTTGGAGGTATCCCTATGGTTTCAGTATCTATAGTGTTGCTACTTCAGGTTTTTGCAAACATGAGGAATGTTTTTCTCCTCTGTTATACCAAATTTTATCTCATACTCAACCCAAATTTATGGCTAGAAAAATTAGAACAAGGGATGAAAAGAATAAGGTTTTTTTTTTTTCTGAGAAAATGCTTGTGTGTAATTCCCAAAAGACAGATTCTTGGAGCTTTTTAGTAAACTGAGTTGGGGTGATTACCCATCAAAAAAGAATTTGAAATTAAATGAATGCTAAAGAAATCTAGGTAGTGTAGAAAAACAAAGATCACTACCATGAATTTTTATACTGGCCCCAAATCAGCAAGACTCGTTGCACATGCCTAAATTCCTGGATTCATTAAGCTCTCAGTGGTGTGTGTCATTTTTAATTACACATTCACAGGATGTAGAGTCTCCTGTATGAACAACGGAGATTTTTTAACTATGACTGACAAATGCACAAAGCCTCAGGACCTAAGAAATAATATTTAGTAGGAAATCTTGTCTCACATTAGATCCAGGCACACATCAGACAACCAAGGGATACATTCACTTCAAAAGTACACGACACAGGAACACAATGGGATCACTGGACAGGAAGCTGATCCCACAGTTATGTAGGACTGAGATACAAGAAACTTCACTGCTGCTTTGCAAGGAAATGGCTTGGACACACCCAAATTTGCCAGAAACCTTCCCAGACTGCTTTAACAGTCTTGTGGCCATATCTATTCAACAACAATATATACAAAACTATCTATTACAGTTTTCACATTTACTGCCAGTTTATCACTTTCCGTGAATACAATTATTTATGTCTCAACAAGCTGGACATGTAATTTCTAAAGGAAACATCCAACATTTTGACCTGAAGAAAGATGATACAGCTCTGGGACTCCACTCTCGAAGAGCAGCATTACACTGGAAAACCAGGACAGAGACAGGACAACCTTTATGGAAAAGACAAAATTATTTAGGCCAGCACCTTTGAGAAATGTGATTGGAAACCATCATGCAGAGATGGCTGCCATATGGCACCACTGGTGAGACAACACAGACACAAAGTGATTGCACCAAGCCACACTGTAAAATGGGAGAGAAAAAGTAAACAGGAGTAAACACGAGTTCATCCAAGAACACAAAGTATGGGAATGGAAAAGCTCCATAAAAACAACAGCTCCTCTCCAAGTGCAGCACCACGCTCGCCTCCAGAGCAGCTCAGGGCTTGCTGACAGCCCCGTGTAATTTCTCCCCTTTATTTATAGGACAGTTTGTCTCTCTGGATGATTATAATAACGAAAGGTTAAGCCTGTGTGATCACCAGAGGGTCACTGTGACAAAGAGTTAAACTTTGTGGCTCTGTCAGTCACTCCTAAAGGCTGAAGAGTTATGAGGACATTGCACTGGAAAAACGGCCAACATGGAGCAC
>VZTT01016518.1:0-28596 GCA_013400855.1 Buphagus erythrorhynchus | reverse complement strand
CAGAAATGTACCAGTATTTGAGAACCACGCATTAAACATCATCTCACTGACAATCCAGAGAGGAAATACATCAATTAAACACCAAGGGTGACAGAGAATTCCCATGTGCCAGTAGGATGACAAAACTGAGGAAAAAATACTAGAAATTAATGATTATTAATCTTCTCTACCCTGCCCAACTGATTAATCCTGCAGGTATAGAGTTAGAAATGCTTTATGTAGGATATATGCTGTTGATACTGTTTACTCAGCACCAAATAAAGTTCTCAAATGCTTCAAAACTTGATTTGTATTAGAAATACATAAATTCCTATCTGATTCAGGCATTCATCACCTGCATATTCTCCTGAATATTTCAATTTAATCTGGTTTGAATGCAGATCATTGACTTTCTGTTCCAACACTGCCTGTAAACACCACACTATTTTGCTCAAAGCACACTAAATAACCTCTGACTTCACTGGAAGTGTCCAGAAAAAAATTTAGCACTATTAATCATCTGAAACTGTTTACAGGCATGTTTGGACGATGAATGCAGAAGATCAGGACTAAAGATTATTTTTAGCTGTTATTGTCCAATTATACTTCTCTTCACACAAACCATTAAAGAACAGGTTTGAATAGTCTCAGAAATCTCTATTAAAACACTACAGTCAGTTGCAAACAGTCAGTTCAAAATAAATGCATCACTTAACAGCTAGAATAGCTGAAATACCAACTTGCAATAGAGAGCAGCAGATAAGTATTTGCCTGAAGGGTTCAGACAGTTTAATTCTCTTTTACTACCAACAAAACAGAAAAGAAAGCTAGCTGAGAATTTTGCAGGGAAATATGTGCTTTGGCTTTGAAGGAAGGGATTATTTTTAACCATTGCACCTCCTTGCTCAAGGGATGGGGACAACACCCAGTACCTGCTCCTGGGCCTTCAGCTCGTGGTGCTGTAACATCCTCTGAAAATCATACATCTGCCCACGGTAATTCTCCACCTCGTCCTGCAAGGCCTGGAACAACAGCAAGGGATGCAAAACACACGTGAGAAACATGGGATGGCAGCAAAACTTCCAGGTCACATCTTCCAAAGGCTGGGGAAGGAAGTGGAGCACTCTGAGTCAATCTGAACTTGGTGCTAGGACATGACAGAGGCAGTTCTGCCACTCAAAAAAGTTATTTTGCACAGGTGGGACCACGGACTGAACAAGAGTAATTACATATTAAAAGTCCTATCTTATTATAGGCTACTCATCCTAAAAATACATTATTTTTTATATCTTCTTACAGATTATTCATCCTAAAAAGGTAAGAAATACCCTCAAAGGTTGGAAGGCAAATGGAAATATTGCAACATTTGCATTTGCAAACATCCCAGGTTTTTGTTGTCATCCTATCTGCACAACCTGAGCTTCCTAGGAGCAGTTTTGCAATGTACCAACCATTTTTTTCTTTAAGCCAGAATAATCCTTTCTCTGGAAAACAATGTCTGGAATTTGGAGTGGAAATGTATTCCATATTACTGAAGTGGGATGCTGGCCGAGATGAGGGGCTCCCCTCCTGCTCTGTAGTCAAATCTAGCATGTGATCTACAAATGAAGTATAAATGGCAATAAATAAAAGGAATATTATGATCATGTACTTTACCACAACTACCCAATCTGTATTTAGTTCAGAAGTAATCACTCCAAAACCAAGCTCATAAAATGCATCGACAAATTTATTTTGTCATGATTGTTCTCCTTATATATTTATTTTTATTCCAGCAGTCACTCAGAGCCTTGATCTTCTTGTTACATACTTAACAAAGGAACAGTGTGCCCCAAGGAACTGATAGTCTGTGTTATTTCTAACAGATACACACCAAACAAACAATACAAAGTTTCAAAGATTTTTTTTTTGTTTGTTTTGAAAGTTTCCTCCTCATTGTTGGATGTTTGAATACACGCTTAACATTTACTTACACATTTACTAAAAGCTTAGTGATGTTGTCAGCTTGAATAAAGGCATTGTTAACTGCAAGTGCTGACTCCAAGCAAAGTGCACAATGTGGATGGGGGATTGACACCAACACAGAGGCGGCTGTGGCTGCAGAAAGGGAATATTTTGAGTTATCTTTTGTATGGTAGGAAATGGGGGCATTGATACCCACCAGTGAAAAGCAGCACGGGGCTGGACCCAGGAAGGGGCTTGTGCTGCAAACACCACTGAAGGAGCCTCCAGTGCTGCTTTTAGAAAAGCTGAGCTGCAATCACAGAATCATTAAGGCTGGAAAAGCCCTCCCAGATCATCGAGGCCAACCTCTGACCAGCCCTCCCGTGGTCACTCAATCACGAAATGCCACGGTCACTTGTTTCTTGAACACTTCAGGGATGGTGACTCCACCACTTCCCTGGGCAGTTCCAGATTTTGACCACACTTTCATTGAAGAAATTTTTCTTAATATCCAACCTAAACCACCCTTGGTGCCCTTGACTTTCCCTTGGGAGGAGAGACCAACAACCCCACGGACTCAGGGAGCTTTTCCATATGGTTAATGTTTGCTTCCAGGGTACCTGTGCACAACTCAGGATCATGAAAAGTCCTCGTGGTGCAAAGATTTAACAGCAAAAATGCCTTGCTCTTTTCCATAGCATCGAAATCCTGCACTCTCCAATAATTTACAGGATAAAATTGCTATTGAGATAAGATAAGAGGAATACTTATGATAGATCTTGCACGCTGTTTTGAAGTGATGCCAGGCATTAACTTTAAAGTCTTATAGCTGTAAGACTGTTACATGTTCCAATGCCAAAAATTGTAACCAGACCCAAGCATGAACTTCAAATCTGCCCAGGGACTTTTATGCTATCACAGCTTCTGAGAAATGCTGAAATCCAGGCTTTGAATACATAACCAGTCTTCAATACTCAACAAGTCTTGCAGTACCAGGAATTTGCATTAATATAATGAAATATATGTGGGAATTATGTGTGAATTGGAGGCTTTTTGTTTGCTTTTTGTACATCTATCTTGTGAGGTGAAACACAAGCAAGCATAAAAGCTAAAAATGAGCAAAGTAGAAATGCAATAAGGAGCAGGGTCGTTCCACATCAGGAAGATCACCAAAAACCCAATTAATTAGACAAAAATCCTGCCATAACCCCAAAGTGTCCATTCATAACCAGCTCAGGATGACTCTCAGGAACATTCCTGGAGCACATTTTGGATAAACTACAAAGTATGACCCATCTTCTCCTGCTCTTTCAGATCAGCTTTTCCAGCCCAAATGGTGAAAAATAAGGAGGGAGGAAACCTCAGCACACATCACTCATCCTTCCCTTGTGCTCAAGAGTGAGTTTGACTCTTTCACAGGACTTTGAGGCTGCCCAAGAGACAGCATTTAAATGTATAAATACATGGGAGTCCATATAAATGTAACAGATTTGTATTCCCCCCATCTGCAGGTCCTGAGTACAAAACTGCATCTCAAATTGTTCCTGCCCAAGACAGTAACCCCGTGGTGGCAAACAGAACTGGTGCCCTGCTCCTTCCTTCCTTCCCTTCTCCATTTTTACATCTCTTATTTACAACAAACTTCTTCTGCAGAAGATAAAACAAGAGGTTCCTTTAAATCTGAGGGCTTGCAATGCATCTGAAAGTCATTTAATTTGGGAAATTCAGATAACACAGCCTTTGTTAGGTTCACCTACTCTAGATAGTGTTTGCCAGCACGGAGCACACATGTTTTATTTCATTAGGAGAGCAGAAAATGTCTTAAATTTAAATTTAGAAATAAGGTATTTTTACTATAGCATGTAAGCACAGCAAACTAACAACTCTTCCAGTTATCCATTCACCATTTGTCCAAACCAGAATTTACTGTATGAACTCACAGATTTTTCCAATCACATCATAACTGACTGCTGGCAGGTTTTGTATTGGGATGGCAAAAAAACAACTCAGCTAACTCCTTGGATCAATCACAAATACCTTTAACTGGACCCTTTTTGGACTATTCCTGTGCTGCATGAATTCCCAGTAATTAATGTTCATTTGAGTACCCCAGCTATTCTATCAGTGCAATGGCAAAAAAAGCAAAACCAAAAGTTCAGCATTTGATCAAAGCCGTGCCAAAATGAAAAAGTAACATCAAAATCTCACAGTTGCTGTAGATTCCTGCATGTGATTAACTCTGAAAATAGCAATTAGAAGTAAGCAAGTTTGTTGCCCATGATTTTAGTTTTCTAGGAGGGATCATGAGAGATGTCATGAATAATGCACCTTTTTGAAGATCACACTGAAAATTCTCTCTGTAGTCAAAAAAGCCTCATATGCAGTGGCCAGAGCCTGAATGCTGATGGCAATTCCTGGAGCTACCACAACCCTCAAATCTCTCTCTGAATCAGACAGGGAAGCTTTTGCCATGTAGAATACTCTTTTAAAACAGCAGAGCACTCACCCCGGGTACACCCCAGAACATCTCTTTTGTAAAATTAAACAATGTTTTGTTTTGTTTAGAAATGCATTTTTTATTCCACGGCTTCAAAGTGTCACATTTTGCCCAAAGAGCAGCAGAGTTTATGATTAATAACTGCTGAGATGAAGAAAGAGGGATTAAAAATAAAAATCCAGGCCAATTTTTAGGCGTCAGAGGCTTTTTTTCCCCTGAACAGAAAACAAAACTTAACTTATTTAGTTAAATTTTTCCAGGTTCAGATGAATTCCCGTCCCTCAGCTGTGCTAAGTTGACTTGCATCACTCTTATAAAGACAATTTTTTTTTTTCAGTTAAACGGGCTTTCAAATGCCATGTAAACATGTTTGCTGTTGAATGTCTACACCATACCTGACCTTGGAAGTGCTTTGTGTTGGCCAGAGAACAAAGAAATCAAATGTTTTGCTTTCCAGCCCAGATATCCTACATTTGAAAAGCTCTTAAAAATGTAAATGAGATAATAAACTCCACTGCAACAATGTGGGTGAATTACAGCTGGAGAAAACTCATTTGATTTTTTTCTAAAAATGGAAAGGATCCTAAAATAAAATCACAGTGTTTGGGTCTCACACAGCATCGAGAGGCACGGGAAGGATGGAAGGGAAAAGTAACAGCTTTGAGCAGGCACCACTGGAATATTTGGGCAGATTTTGGGACCTGGAGTGGAGTTTGTGGATGAGTCCATCCCAGTCACTGTGATCCAGAGCTGCTGGAACACTGATGTGGAAGGAGAAAGGAACCTCTGAGCTGCATTTCTGGGTAGGCACCTTTTATTTCCCTTATTCTCCCCCTGTGGATGGATTATCTGCAGTAAAACATTTAATGGAGTTTATTTCAGCCCCAAGGGAGCAGCACACGTGGGGTTGGTGCCTGTGCAGTTGGGCCTGTGAGGTTCCAGGAAAGCTGGGATGATGCACAGGATCAGAGGAATTCCGTGGGATACCTGAGGGGCAGACTGAGGCTGGGAAAAAATGTGGTTTTAAAAAAAAACAACTCAACTTGTAAAGCACAGAGTTTTGACAAGGAGCCCTAAAGAGACAAAAAGGTGCAGTGCCAGCATTCCAAAATCCCTTGTCAAGGCAGGAATTAATTTTTGGTGTTAGTTACAGGGCTTAATCTAAATCAACTAAAAGCTGGTGAGAGAATGAGTTTGAAGAATCCCGGGAACAAGTATGGAATGGGAATGTAGGAAGGATTTGGTCTTTAATATATGAAAAGTGATTTGATTATCCTTTAACCACAGGATATTTTTCAGAAGTGCTGGATTCCCTGAAAGAATGTTCAGTTCTGAAGAATTACATAAACAGAAACAATTACAATTCCTAATTTCTTTGCATTGATTACAACTGTGAAGAAACTATTGACAAATGTGAGATGTTTTCCTTCTTTAACCTGAAATAATTTCCTATTTTTTGTATGTTCCTGAGAGCAGACAAGGCTTGATTCCTGATCCCATCACATCAATGGGAAGCCATGGATCACAACCATTTATCTCTCTGCTCTGAGGGTTGAATAAAAGACACTTTTGAAAAAAGGAAAATTTCCTAAAAAACATTAAGTATCGATGTATTTTCACTTTGAAACAGAAAGTGCCAGCAAAAAAGCTGCTGCCCATCCTGATCAGATTATGCCAGATAATGTCAGAGTCTTTTTTTTTAGAAATATGTAATTTTTATTAGCAACTCTGCACATATGGACGTGCATCTGTATCAAAAAAAGCCCTCGAAATTTATGGCCAGTGCAGAGTAAAGCTACCACTAAAGGTAGTGAGAGTTAGCACTTTTCATCTTCAAAGAATTTTTCAAATGTTACCAAATTAATATAATTAGTTAATGAAAGATGCAGTAATAAAAGCTACCCTAATTACCTACTGTAGTCTTAATTATCTCCTTACTAATGCCCACAGAAGAAGGCTTCCACTTCACATCCTCAAAACATGTGCCAACAATAATTCTGAATACAGGCCTCTCTTCAAGTGCCTTCTAAATTCAAATTACATCCATTGATGTGTTTTCTCTCCTCGTTCATGAGAAGAAAATCTCTGGAACTTTGAGAAAAAAACCCCCCCCATGTGAATGTTAATAAAAATTAAAGAGAATTTTCTTCCAGAAATACACATGGAGATGCTTTAAAATTCTGTCATTAAAACATTTAATTTTCAAAGTCTTTATCTCTCCATGAAGCCAGAATTATGGGCTGTCTGGGCAAAAACTTCTTCACATGAAATGGTCTCACAATTTAGAGTCAAATACAACTCTATCCAAAGGAAGCAGCCAAGAATCTCATCCAGATTTTTAAAAACAATCATTAAGCTTGCTAAAATATTTCATGGAGATAAATAGATTTATCTGATTTAGATTTATATTTATTACCACTATAAATAAATTGGGCAAATGTATCTGTGAAGACCATTGATGTAATGCCATGAGTCACAGCAAAACAAGGGTGTTTTAAAAAGTGAAATAGTGATGTTTGAGCCAAATTGTTGGGGCATCCTCAACACTTTTTGGGTTTTCACTGAGCTCTTGCCCATGACACTGCAAACAAAAACCTCTGTGCTTGGAGTCCTCTCTTGGTTTTGGTGCAAAGCAAAGGAAATCTTCTGGTTTTAACCTAATACATATGTGTGCTGTTCACATATGGCAAAATTCCTTTCTGGTGGGAACTTTTTCACTGTTGTTGCAACACACTATATATCCAAAACGTTTCCTTTGATGTTGAACTATTGCTCCACGACTCATTATGCTACTGATTCAATATGAAAGGCAAAAATTCTGTGGTTTCTGTTAAAACAATGGCTTTGTTTTTGCAAACAAAGTTTTCCACAACCTATATGGAGAGGCCAACATTATTACAAGAGAAAAGAAAATCTATTCTTTTACACGGAAAATAGTCACAGTGTTTAATAACATGAATTATTTCTCTATCCTATAGGTACATTACAATTGCTATTATGACTGTAGGGAAAATTTAGGCTTTATTGCTCCTCAGGAACAGAAATTAAAATGCCTTAAGCAATATTTGACATCTCTCTTTCCTATTTTACTTTCACTGACCTCCCAGCCTGTAACCATCAGTCCAACTTCAGGATCTGGTAAAGCTGGGAATAGCAAGGGATGGGTGGGGGAAAGGGGAAGACCTGCAAAGGCTGCTCTTCACAATGTCCTACTATGCAGTGACAGAAAATCTGTAACTCTACATGCCTAATATTTAATTTTAACCACTAAACACTATTTCATGAAGAGTGAACATGAATTACAACATGGAATGAAAATGCAAATTGGTAATACCTTTATAAATGTGTCCCTACAAGAGTTGGTTGCCCATTTTCTGCTGCCATTATGAAAGAAAAAAAAAAGTTTTCTTGGTCACGAATCAGATAAAAGGCATTATTTAAGACACAGAATTCAGCAACTCCCACTTGGAATAATGTGAGCTCCCATATACACCATGGCACGTCTGGAAGCTGGGCTCACTTGGCTGATGTTTCAAAATGGGAATGGAGATTTTGCAAAATTCTCCAAGCTGGGGGCTTTGCCCATCCCCAGCAGTCAGGCAGCTCCCTGTTACACCAGGCTGTGGCTTCAGAGATCTGCCAGCAGGAGATGCCCCTGGGAAGTCTAACAAATCCTCCCCTTGAGGGACTGTGGGAAGAAAGAAAGAAAGAAAGGGGTTCAGGAAGAAAAGGAATAATTTGACTCTAGGAACAGAATCAAGTCTCTCCAGCAGTAGGGGAAAAATATTTAAAGTAGGTCATTTAACAAAAGAAAAATATATGCAAACATTTTGCAGTGTGGCAGTCTCTAACATAAGATATTTTCATTTTTGACAATTCATAGGCAAGAGACTGACTGGCAGTACATCATAAACTTGGGATCATCAGCATTAGCTCCTGAGCAGTCCCATAACACTTCCACATCAGACTTCATCTGGTGTCTTTTGGAGATCACCTGAGCACTGCTAGAATTGTCAATATGTCTACATTCTCCTGCTTGGCTCCTGTAAGGTACTGATGTGTTTTCAGAATTTTCTGTACATAGCCAGTTGAGCTGACCAAAGTTTTAAGATCATTTTCCTGCAAAGTCTTTAGGTCTATTAGAAGGAATTCTTCCCTGTTATTCCCAGGTGGGTGTTATTCCCAGCTGTGGCTGCCCCTGGATCCCTGGCAGTGTCCCAGGCCAGGCTGGACACGGGCTGGAGCAACCTGGGACAGTGGGAGGTGTCCCTGCCATGGCAGGGGGTAGGATAAGATGGGCTTTAAGGTCTCTTCCAACACAAATCTTTTCAAGACTCCATGATTCTAAGATACATCCCTAAAATATCTCGATGGCACCAGCAGGGCTATTTGTAGACATAAAATTAGGCAGGGGCTTAAGCATTTTGCTGAGTCAGGGCTTCTCTGCAGGACATCATAAACTCAATTCTTTTGAAAGGCAAAGGATGCCATAGGGTCCTGCAGAGATAACAGTTCAAAGAAAACAGCAGCATAAATTGTAAAGTCGGGCATTTTTGTCAAGGGGAGCCAAGGAGGGAATTGGTTTTGCTTTGTTCTAGTGGCTCAGGTGACAGGAGGGAAAGGGAGGCAAGGTTCAAAGCTGTAATAAACTGGCTTTCATCTGCTTTTCTCAACGGGTCACAAAACCCAACAAGCACTTGCCATGTCCAAGCACTGCTCTGTCTATGAGCAGGACACTTTGGGGCTGTTGTGATGAAGTCAATCAAAAGTCTGTGAGCTGGAAGATTTACTGTAAAATTTACCTGGAGTATTTTGTAGTTTGCTTTAACACTGCTTCTCCTTTTTCCCAGCCTGCACGGGTGTCATGGTCAAGAGCAGAGCAGAGGCTGCCAAAAGGAGAAAAGCCCTGACCTGTTTCCCCCTTGCACTCACTGAGGTTGAGGCAGAAACTCCAGTGGTGCACATTTACCAGATAAAATGAATCTTTTAAACCCAAAGATACCATGACATCTTAAGCATACACTTATGAAGGAAAAGTTCAGAACTTCATTTTAAACCACTTATGAGAGGATTTACCAAGATTCTGCCTAATGTTCAGCTGACGCTTTGTCAAAAACATTTATCACGAAGCTTTTGAAGTTTCTCAGCTCCCCCCGAGTTATTAAAACTTGAACTGCAGAGTTTGTTATCAGCCTCAGAGCACACACAAAATACATCAGGTATTTTTTCAGTCAACCTTTCAGTCTCATTTTGAGACTATTATATAAAATACAACATTCCCAATCAGGTTAATGCCTGGCAGACAATGCTCAGCGGGCGGAACCACTGTGCCTGATTGATCCGTGAGACAATTTTCATTTCCTAATTTGCTTTTTATTAAACACTTTGCAACCAAAGGGAACAGCCAGGAGTCTGCCATTCTCTGAGAAAGTTTCCTGTGAAGATCTGATGTCAGCTTCAACATTTTCAGGCAACTTCTTGAATTTTTGATGCTCTGTCACAAGAACGTCTAAAACATCCCGTCAATGCCATGCTGGTGAAAAACTGCTATTGTGAATACAAATTAACCAGCAAAACATCTGGTTCTGCTGCTGGCTGTACTCTTAACAACAGTTCTGCAAAAACAAACATCAGGGGTCCAGGCAGAATTTCCTACAATGACTGAATCGTGCTAAAGCAGATTTATCAATCGCTTGCTGAACGAGGCAGAGATAAAGCAGATTTATCAATCATTGGCTGAACGAGGCAATCTTCTGCTGCCTGGGGCTTCATTCCCAACCAAGTTTATCACCAAACTGCCACTTTAAGTGGGTGTTTGGATACTTCACACCTGGAGCCAGCCCAGAGGCTCCAGCAGACCCCTGGTGCTCTACAAATGTCTCTTTAAAGTACATTGCTCCTCATGGATATAGAAATATAAACACTTGTAACAGGCCTTACAAAGCCTTTTATTTCATTATGCTCTTTTAAAATAGAAATATGAAAGGCTAAGATATTTCTAATCAATAGGCCAATCTGATTCTCAGCAAGAAAGAAAAGCTATTTATTTTGTGCAATCAAGTGCTCAGTATTGCTGCAATTCTCCCATTACATAAAATAACACACATTTTCTTGCACACAGGCACACACAAAGAAATCTAATAATGTCTTTTTACCTTTCAAAGTAACCTTAATCAACAAAATTAACTCGCAAGGCAAACCACTGCTTTTTGAACTGAACAAGAGCGAGCTTGACTCAACACATGTGAGATGTGAGAGGCAGCAAAGTAATATCTGCTAAAATTATGTCTGGAAGCCAAAAATGGGGTGATTCTTGACAGGGGAGGATGCACACAAGGAAACTTGGAAATTCTTTTATTCAAAGTCTTTAATGACCTCCAACCCAATTACATTTGCAACAAGACATGACAATGCAGTTGCTCCTATTTAAAAGTATGAGTGAAAATGGAGTATTTTTTTGAAGCCTGATTCTTTTTTTTACTTTTTAATCATGTTGAGATGAAGCTCATTTACTTAAAAAGAAAAAATGAAACAGAACGTCCTCTGCAGCTGGTCAAACAGATTACGAAACTCTAATCTCAGTAGCCTGAGGAAAACCAAAACTGTTTTTCAAGTATCTATTTTATAGAGCATTAGCTTTATACTTTTTAAAAGAGGCATTAACATAACTGATCAGAACATCCCAGAATGTTTCTGATCTAGTTAATCATATGACGTTATGACAGAGATTCTTGCTGTCGTAATGCCAATGTTTCTAAACACTTCTAAAATCCTTTAAGTTCAGTATTTTTTTCCAAATTAGACATGGGGAAGATCTATTTCAGTTTCTTCAGAAGTTTTTCCGTCCATTTTAGAACTCTACTAAAGAAGTGCAGAATATTTTAGACAGACAGACACGTACACACATAGCAAGGAACAATGTCAGGCTCCATGACCTACTTAAATATTTCTGATAGCTCTATCTACAAAACATTTTACTCTAATTCCTGCATAACTCATTCCTGGAAGTCCTCACCACTGCATTTCTTTAACTCTGTTGTATTCTATACAGCTGAATTGGAATCATCAATAAAAAAATCAGAATTTGTCTAGTTTAAATTTATTGGGTTTGTTTCCCTTAAAAGCAATTATTTAAACATTCAAGCCCATGCTGCATCTTTTGGTGCTAATAGTTTCTCCAGTACAGGTAAGAACAGGGTGCAATTTATATACAGGCAAGCTAGGAAGAGGATAAGAGGGGAAAAACACTCACCAAAGCTATTGCTGTGCCTCAGATATGATTTTAGTGGGGTGTCAAGAGATCTTATCCTAGTTGTGACAAAGCAGATTGATTTCCATTGAGAGCTTTTGGGCTTTTTTTGTTTGTTTGTTTGTGGGGTTTTTTGTTAAGTCTGTTTCAACCCAGTTTTGAGCTGAAACTGCTGTTTCAGTGTGAAGATCTTTCTGCTGTGGCAGACAAGTCTTACATAAAAATGCACAGGCAGGAGAGGAGCCCAGTCCCACACAGCACAAGTTCTGTTGAGTTACTTGTGACTCTAACAGGCATCCCCAAAATATCCCACTGCTTTTGCTTCCCAGGAACACCCACAGGGTCCTGACAGGGCAGCTGAAATATCCCCAAAAGGCACACAAAGCTTTTTAAAAAGAATACATGTAAATAGTTCCAAACATTCCTATATGGAAGACATTTTTAAAATGCAACAGAACTAAAAATAACAGAAAATAGATCAGGTTCTGAAGCACCACCAGTTTTTCATTTACACATTAACCCCTCTCAGCCAAACTGCACAGCTACTTCATGCATCCCAAAACCTTCCCCTTATCACAACTGAGACAAAAACTGCAGGAAGAACTTTATATGGCACAGTGTGAAAGATCTAAGAATTCCTGTATTGGCAAAGTTGCATAAATATCGATCTAGCTCAAGATCTGACAGGGAAGCAGAAATGAGCTTGGCCTCTGCTGAGATGGAGAAGGGACATCAGCTCTTCACACCCACCATGAAGGCTGAGTTAGAAACACAAATGAGTGCTCAGCAACACCAAACTTGATCTGCAAACGCACATTTCCATACCATGATTATGAATAGACATGAACATTGAGTAGAAGTGATGTGTTATTCTGGTAGCAGGAAGAAAACAATACATCAGATAGGAGTCCCTCCTTCAGAGGAGTTCAGAGCATGGCTGTGGTCAAAGGTGTTTCCAGGCAAACAATTAAAATCCACTGATAATATCCAAATTGTTAAACAGTCTTCAGTAACTGCCATTCTACCTTGCTGAATTACAAGTGCAAAACTGGAAAGGACATGAATGATATTGACATTAGAAACAAAAATAAGAGGAATTTAAATACAGCACATAGAGCTGTTTTTTGGAGCCACAGAGTGTCAATACCACCTTGCATTTCTCCTTTCAGCTGCCTGCAGAATCCTGGCTTGGTTCAGGTGTTCCTGCAGGTACCTAACATTTGTCAGCCTGAATTTTTATTTATACAGTTCCATTCTGCCTCTGCCAGGCTTCTCAGTAAGCAAACAAACTCACTTTTCATGTTCAGTGTTCTTGTTTGTACTTTTACCCTTTTTTTACATAACAAACCTGGCAGGGAGCAGAGCAGGCAGAGCACTTGGGGGCTGTGGGTGCAGGGGGTTGGACACTCCCTGTGGGCACCATCCCTCCCTGAGTGAGCACATCCTCTTCCTGGGTCTCCTGCAGCAGAGATCCTGCTGTGGAAAGGTGTGCAGGGTGGCAAGGGAGTCATGCTGGCAGCAGGAATGAAGAAGCCAAGGAGGACCATGGTACCACAGGTGGGAGGGAGCCCATGGCAGTCCCTGGGCACTCCCGTGGAAAATGGAAAGGAAAACATTACAGCACTTCAGGGTTTGACATATTTTCAACAATTTTACTTGAAAAGAGAGATAGCACAACCTTCTATTGAAATGAAAATGTTGTGCTGCTGAGACAGCGACTCTCAGGAGCCTGGATGGACTCAATGACCTCAGAGGGTTTTTCCAACCTTAATGATTCTGAGAGTCTGGACCAGCACCACTGCCCACCTGGCAAGTGCACAAATGATGTGTTTTCCTAAACCACAGGATATCTGCATGAAGTTTCAGTGCTGCCATGTCCTAACTAATTATTTCCCTAGAGAAGAGACTGCTTTGTTTTGCCCTGATCTGGTTCTAGAAGAAATTCCATCCACTCCCTTTTGTATCACAATAATCTCATCTGTTTTCAGGACACGTTGAGTGATGCTTTCCTTCCTCCCCACACCAGGCTTTATTCCTTTGGGATGATCTGAACTGTGAGACAGCAAACCCCAGGGCAAAACTGAGCTGGGACTTCCTGGCAAATCTCAAGAGGGAAGTGAACAGGGCATTGCATGTTTTGTCTTCTAAGGCCAACATGACCTGGTTTGAAATCCATGATCTCATGCTATGCTGGGCCAGGAAAATGGCATATCCAGGGCATGGGTTTCCAGCATAAAATACAAGTGAGGTGCTCTGAAGTGACTCTATTCACCTGCCAACAGCCCTGGCAGAAAAATAAACAGGTTCTGGGGATGAGCTGCTGCTGGAGGCAAAGCAGGAACCATTAGAAGAGCTGCCCTGACCTGTGAGGAACTGGTGTTTTTGCTTTGAACTTCAGCAAATCTTAATGAACTCTTCATAATTGGCAATCCAGGCTTTTCACTGATGATTTATTTCTCTGGAGGTGCCAAATGCAGGAGACAAATTCAACACTGGAAATACAAATTTTGGGTCTCACAGTTGGTTGTCCAGGCTGGTGAAGGCAGTTCCAACTCCACTGCAGGTCACTCTTCGAGTTTTATCAGGAATTAGATTTGTACATGAAGGTGCATCGGTGCTGAAGAATTTGGTTTTGTAATTATTAAAACATGTTGATTTAATTGAAGTTATTGACTTCAGTGCGGTGCAGGCTTAAACTAAAAATAAGCAGAGACAGTTTTAGTAACAGAAGAAGTTAAAAAGTGGTTATGTCCTCCTCCTTACTTGGAGTAGTAAGGTTTTGGTTGTGCTTGACTCATCCCTGCTCTACTGCTCTTCCACTCCTCTGTTATCTGGCAGTTTTGGAGGGGATGCTGCCAAGAAGTTCATTTAAAGTCCTAAATTTTATCCTGTAGGCAACACTTATGTCAGTATCCTGAGAATAAATTCCATAGACAGACCCCTGAAGAAGAAAACAGGTGAACTCTCTTTGCCCCATAAATCAGTCAGGCTTCCTGAAGAGGCCAAAGGTACAAAACTACAGACGCCTGCACAGAGACACTCCAGAAAAAGCTTCAACCTTGAGGTTCACAGTCTTCTCCATAAGCCTCAAGCCCTCAGTCTTCCTCATGCATGTTTTCAAGGGTCAACAAATCAAATATTTACTGTCTCAGATCGTGTTCAGCAGTGAATCAAGACAGGATGGTGCAAGAATCAGCAACAATGAACTGCTCCCAGGAAAGGCATCCCACTCTCCCATGCAGGGTGGAGGATGGACATGAAATGCATATCCACATGCAGCAAGCTTGAAGAATAAAGTATATTTTCAATAAAACTAATCTAGTTTTCCATCTTATTATGTGTACATGTGCTGTACGAGCACATAGAGGCAAGTTCCTTGGGCTCAAAGGCAATGAGGTGTACAAACAGAAAATATTCACTGTACAAATTTTAGTGGGAAAAGGAGCAGAGTACAACACACAGAATAGACTTTCTCCTTCTTCTGGACTCCAGTGCTATTCTGGCTGCCAACAGTACACAAAATTTCCACTGAAGGGCAAGTCAAACCAATTTCCCTGAGGATGGAGGCATCCGAAAACTCGCTGAGGTTATTCCATTAGTGCCTACGCATTCTCTAAGCGGATGAGCAGCTTCACTTTGAATCCATGTCAAACCACAAGGACTGGCTGATAATAACATTCAATTAAAATGATCTCGTCCCTCTAGAAGAAACTGGCTAACAGCTCCACCTCACCTTTTCTAGCTGGGCACAATGGGGCCATTGATGCTGCAGGGAAACGGGATAGGTTTGTACGGAGGAGCCGACGGGTCAGGTTTGGTGACAGTGTTTGTAGGTTTAACCTCTTACCCAAATCTCTGAGATGAAAAAGCCACTTCTGCTGAGCACACAACTGTGAGAAAGCCAGAGCTAGAGCTGGCAAACATCGAGCTGAGCTAATTAGACAGGTGTTCTGAAAAACCCCAAAGTTTACACTCGACCCGTATTTGGACCTTTTGATGTTGTACCTGGTGCTGTTTCACACCACTGGGGCTCCAGAGAAAGGCAGGAGCTGCTCCTCTGCTCGGCTCTGGGGGTGAATTTGCCACCTGATCTGCTGAATACACAGATAAAAGTCGCCGCAGACTTTTTTCCCTTTTCAAGTGCAGCACTGTAACTTGGAAAGTTCTTTTATTCACAATTCTGCTGACGCAAGAAAGTGGCAGGAATATGGCAGCTTTGGCTGCTTTCCTTTTGAAGCTCTTTGTAAGTAATCTTTTAATGTTAACAAAACAATAGGTATTTTCATTTTGGATGGAAAAAACATTACGGTAATAGAAAATTAAGGCAATGCCTTTCAAAAAGTCTAAGAGTGCTACAGACCACTTGATTCTTCTCCTACCCTGCTTTTAAATATTGGTAAATAGTTACCATGCACAGGTATCAGATTCTCCAGGTTTCTCTTGTTACACTCAAGAAAAGCACAACTCTTATGAAAACGGTGAAATTTAACAAAGATATTTCTATTTCCCTGTGATCTGCCATTCAAAAGTGTTAGCCAGTCATTTTTTAAAAAACACTCTTGATATTTGATCTTCTTGAGTTTCAGTTACATATAAAGCTGGAGAGCCAGCAGAAAATTCTAAGTGGAATCTGAAGATTTCTCAAGTCAACACTCACTTTGGCAGGAGCATTTTAATGCACAAAGCTGAAATCCTCAGTGAGTCTCTCCTGCTGATATCCCTGGAGCAGCCAGCACCACGATTAGCACAAAACCAAAAGCAACTGACAGCAGAACATACAGCTCTGTATAAAAAAAAGGATGTGGACACAGATGCTGGAAGTGGTGTGGGCACAATGGGATCAGCCAGGGCAACCTGGTGCTGTTCCAGCTCGCCCCTGGGACGAGCCACACCATGAGAGAGATCTCCAAGGGAAAAGAGATGCTGATAACAAAGCAGGTCCACATCCCCAAACCCCTGCTTGCCAAACCCTGCAACTCGCCTCGCTGTGCCAGGCTTTAAAACCCTTCAGTGCAGAGTTCTAAATGTTTGTGGCCCGTGGAAGGTTTGCTTTGAAGACCTTGGCTTTCCCCAGCACCCTTTTGTTGGTGGAATCGTGGTTCACACAGATTGTGTTTCCACCTCCACGGCTGGAGAAGCCCTGCAGTCAAGGCTGTTCCAGGAGCAGGGAAGGAGGCTGCGTTCCAGGAACTCACTGGAACTGGAACAAAGCACAGCCCTTGGAAAGCCTACACAGCCCTGTGCACAGACTGTTTTACAGATGCCCCATCTTTGGACAGCATTAGACACTTGTTTTTATCTTTATCTTTTTTTTTTTTTTTTCCCCCTTCTCTCCAGTAAAGTACCAGACTTTGGAGCACAGCTCTTCCTCCTGGGCATCTCCCCAGCTCTGTCTTTTTTAAGCACCACTTTCTCCTCCACAGAAAAGTACTTCTGCTCTTTGGAGAGAAAAACATCTTTGAAATGCAACAGTAAACTCTGAGCATCACAGCAGCCTTAAAAAAGCTGATTTCCATTTTCTTATAACATATTCTAAACCTCGTCTGCCCTTCTTTATAAACTGTGTGGGCTTCTATCAGTATTACTTAACACTTACTAATAAGAGTGTTTTGTCTGCACCTTTTTAATTACCCAGGACCCCTCTCAGTGTTATTACTCCTGTCTTGTCAATTAAAACAGTGAATTTTATGGCTGGTTTTGAATTTTTTTCCCCATTTTTCTACTGCAAAATTAGTGCAGTCTACATTATTTAAAGCAAGACAGTTTAGCTGTATATGACTTTATATTTTATTCTGCATTTATAGAATCTTTAACTGCATAATTTGAAGACAGGTGGCATCCCTTCTGGGACTAACAAGGAATAAAAAGGGCTTCATGCAGCAAAGGGCCTTCTGGAGGGAAAATAAAACATTGAGGACAACAATGATAATGTAGGAAAAAGTAAAAATACAAACTTTTAAACCTGTCAGATAAATGTGGACTGCAGTTCAGAGGAAAAGGCAGGCACTAGCTCTAGTCTTTTATAAAACTTGTAAGTCTGATTTTGCTGTTGGCCATGGTAAGTTCTTCAATGTGTTCAGACATGAAAAGTCAAGAAAAATGCCAGAGTGCAAAGTTTGCTGCAGGAAAAAAAAAGATGACTCAATTCTTTGTCTCACAAAGCATGTCAAAGATATTATAAAGTACTTACAGATGCTCAGCCACTCGGATTGCCTGGCTGGCCAAACATCTGAAACCCTGTAATTTTGAAGAGAAGGTACTATGCTTCAGACAATGAAATAATTTCTGTGGCAGCAGAAAAAGAGAGATGGTTTTGAAAGGAAGAGTTTTTCAAAATCAGAATTTCAGTTGTGATCAATAACTATCTAAGCTTAACACGAAAGTCAGTCTATTTTAATTGTAACTTATAATGAATGTGTCAATACAGGCTTTTAAAGATAACCAGGTAATGGAATCATGAGACAGAGCTGAAACAAGAGTTGAAAACCTCAGGGCTAAACCCTCACAGAGAGAATTCTGTCTGTTTCTCTAACAGACAGAATTTGGGTGAAACTACTATTTACACCAACAAAGACTGTGAAAAACAGATGCCTCAGAGTTTGGACCCCATGAAACAGAGAAAGCAAAGCAATAAAAGACCTGCAGATTAGATTTACCTATTCTTTTGGAAGACATGACTTCCTCTGCTGATCAAACAGAATATAGGAAATTATGAGAGAGATAAAGTCATTTGCCTGGTAAATTTTAAGGTCTGATTTCCAATGCTAAAGCAGCAGTGCTGGTGCCTTGTAATTCCCTGCTAATAAAAGACACTGCAGAGTTATGAGTGTTATTACAGGCTCGAGTCAGTGACAAAGAAATAAAGATCCATGAAAAAGCACTCCATGTATTTAACATCAAGATGCTCCCTTACAAGCCTTTCTTCCACCATGCCAAATGGTTTATCATGGTAATGTTTAGGCACAAAGGCAATTAGAAGGATTTGAGTCCCTCTGGAGAGGTTTGTGACACGCACATCTCCGGGCTCTGCGGTGAGTGACAGCGTTTGGCACGGCTGTGGCCACGCAGCCACCACCAGCAGTGGGGCATGTTCTGAGCAGATGTCTTACAAGACATGAGCCAGCACCAACAGTGAAATGCTGACCTCCTTTTTACAGGCACTGCTGGCTAAAAAAAAAACAGAACATATAAACCCCTTCATCCAAGTCAAAACAGAAAATGCAACAAAATGCTTCAAAACATCTTATCCATCATGAGGGTCTGCTGACAAAATTTATTCAGAGCTAGTGGTTGAGGTTGTAGGAGTTCATTCTGCCACCTCAGTGTATCCTGGGGAATAAAGTCAAGACTCCCTTACCAAAAAGCCCTTGACACAATATATGTCTTTACCCTAAGTTTTAGATTTTCATTTAGAGTTCACACTAAGCTTTCAGGGGTTTTTCCCCTAATTAATGTCCTCTGTGCTATCACTTACACAAGGTCACAGCCTTCTGAACCACCAGTCATTACAGACTTAATTTCCACCCTTGCCACAAACCTTGGGTGAAGTCAAGGCTTTGCCCTCCTCTGTCTCATTTTTAAAACAAGACTAAAAATGTTTCTTCTCCAGATCAGGGCAGCTTAGGTTGGGTGCTCTCAGATGCCTCTGCTCCCTTAATATGGGCATTTAAACCACTACATTAACTAGACATTTAAACTAATTAAGGGCATTTAAACCACTTAGATTTACCTTTGCTTGGGACTTTTAAACCAATAAATGAGAATTATTTATTTCTTACCAACTCCAACCCTGCCTTGGCAGAGTGCAATGCTGGTGTTCCAAAAGGTGTTTTGAGGACAAAAAACTAAATACCTCTGCAGGGCTGCAGCTACTCAGTTAATGTTCCCAGAGAACTAATGTGCTTTTCCTTTTAATAAAGAATATTATTCGTAGTTACCAGTGGAATTTGCTAATAAACATGGCTGATGATGAAACAGAACTACAAGCAAAATTGGCTTGTACATCAAATTTTTAAAAACACAGTTTTTTTGATAGAGAAATTTGGTATTTTTTATAGTTGCATGGAGGAAATTCACTGTGTTGATAAAACCCTCAGTACTTTACAGAGGAAAAGCTCCATTGGCTCCAAGACAAAGCAGCATTCAACAAATATAGGATGTCAGGAATACTCAAGGCCCACAAAGGCCCAGACAATTTAAACCCCAAAATTTTTCTCTTTGTTCTTCTATGGCTATAAAACACTTTGACTTTTTTCCCCCACTCAACATTTTTAAACATAACAAAGAAAAACAACTGTTTCAAAATTTTTCACATGAAGGGGAACATTATTATAGGCCATTCTTTCCTAGAAATCTTTTAAGTCTTATTTATTAGCAGAATTAATCTGATCATAAGTTGGCTGACATACAAAGTGTTGAAATATGTCATCTTCCAACCATGCTTTGCTAATGAAATTTTGGTGTTAATTCAGGGATTTAACAGAATCCTAGAATCTGTAACAGGAATCAAACAACAATTGTGGTTCATCTGGCAAAAAAAGCATCATTTTGCCCCTTTTCTGTTGTGGGTTTGTCACTGTATGCTCTTCATCATCCATTTCTTTCCAGAATCTACTTTTTGATGTGGAGTCCCCACTTGGCCATCAACTTCAGCATTAAAATGCTCTGAACATGTTTTGCAGTTCCAATCCCAAGAAATGTTTTGCACTTTCAATCCCAGGACCCAAAAGGACTTCATAAAAAAACTGAACAACTAAGCCTCGACAACCAAGGCTGTGATTTCATAAATGACCTCCAGGTATCTTTATGATGCCACCAACTTCTTGCTCTGCCCAGTCCAGTAACCAAAAGCAGCAGCAAAGTTTGGTAGATGCTCTGACCATTGGAGTTATCAAGCTCCAGGCTGCTCTGGGTAAATCACTACAAGGATGCAAGAAATACAATTTAAAATAAAAAAGTTTACCCCACACTTCAGTGGCCAGGGAAGCTCCTGCACAGACATTCCCAGTTCAGTGCCCAGCCCTTACTGGAGAGCTGCAATCCCAGTCTGAAGCATCACTAAGGGGTAGCAGACATGGCAGATTTTTTAAACATCTGCAGGGATTAACACAGCTGTGATCCAGCTGATCCTGGGCCCAAGGCAGCAATTCCTGACCTGGGGGGTGAGCCCAGCCTAGGCACAGCACCTGAGCAGGTGAGCTCTCCTTGGGCTCTCCCAAAGGGTTTAACTCCTGGGATGCCCAAAGCTCCTGGCACTGAGGCTGAGCTGGGTTTTGGGGTCTCTGCCACCAGACATTGCTGCTCCCTGGCACCCAGAGGGGTCACCCTGCAGGCCACAAGAGAGGAACATGATGAGCCAAAGGTTTACCCTGATCTTAGGAGTGATGACAAGTCTGACTTGCCCTTAGGCCAGACCAACCATGGACTAACACAGAGTGCCCAGGCCTTCAAGCATTTGTCTTAAACTGACCCAAACTGAGGCCATCTGAAGGCAAAAAGCCTTGTTCAGATTGGGTTTTTGGGTTGTCAAAAGAAGCAAAACGTCCTTGAAAGTTTTATTTATTCTTTTTGACTAATATTTAAGATACCACCTTAAAAAATATTGAGTCGAAGGAGATGGATGCAATTGTGCAATAATAACAAAACAGAGATCTTTTACTAGCAAAGAGAGTCAGGAATTTGAATTAACATCAAAATCATGTATTATGGCATCCACATCTGGATATCAATTTACTGCCTAAATCCAAAACTTCTCTGAGAGCCAGTTGGTTTCTGTAAAAATGTATTTCTGCCTTTGAAAGGAAATAATAATTGGAAAGTCTTACAGGAAGCCACCCAATACCAATAGAGGAAATTGCAATCTGTTCCTCAATGTTAGTTTAAATCAATGTTGTATTTAGCAAAGGCTGTTTTTTAATGATAGTATTTTCAATAGCTTTTACTACACTGAGTCTCCTCAAAGGCTTACATTATATTAAGAATTGCTTTGTTTGCAGAATGTTTCTTTAATCATCCCTCAAGATCTTCAGCTTACCCTAGGTTAGATGTTGTTCCCCATCTCCAGGACATCCAGGATTCCATTTTCACCAAAACCCTTTCTTTTTTTTCTGCCCCAGGCTAATAAAAAGCAAAGTATTTCTGCATATGCTTGCCTAGAAATATGTGTGGTTCTTAAAAATACGAAGTGATCAAATATTAAAACCACCTTTTTCTGTTTCCAGAAGTATACACAGCATTTTAGCTTCCTAGGAATTTTCTGCTTGGGTATCTGGATTTCAGTAAATTTCCATTAAATCAGTGGTTTTAAAGGAAGATTTTTTTTTTTTTTAAAGTACAGTATTAATGATACTAAACAAAATTCAAGAACTCCAAGCAAAACAGCTCCTCCAATTTCTTCTCCAAGTTGACTAAATCTTTTAAAACATACTCCCAGCACCAGTGCTAAAAACTCCCTGGGACACTGCTCAGAAATCCTGTGCAGAATTTCCCTGTGGTTTTTATGGATTTCATTACATTGTGAGGTAATAACATCAAAATGAAGTTTATAATAGATTTACGTGCAGAAGGGTTTCATACCACCTATAATCATTAGTGTTCAAAAACTGGTGTAGCCAACAGCTGAATTATTCCATTGAATGTAACTTAAGAGAATCCAGAAATTCAAGGAGAGTTTGCACCAGAAGAAAAGTGCTACTTAAGAGTCTAAACCATGTTTTTCCAACACATAACTCAAGAAGGCACCATGATAACTTGAATTACAGTGTATTTCTGACTCTGGGGAAGATGATTCCACTGTCACAGGGTTTCTGCAGATCTTGGTGGCCACTGGAAAAGTGAACTACAAACAGTCCATGCTCCTAACTTGTAAAAATTCACCTGTACCTGAAAATAATGTGATTTACCTGTGTTCTATTCGCAGAGCCTGGTGATAAAATAACCTACCTGTGGTGATTCTATCTGCACAACAGATTAGAGCCAACATTTTTATAGTTATACCTTTCACACATTGATCAGAAAGAAAATTCCCTTCCTCAACAAGCACACAAATAAAGGCAGACATTTTCCTTAAGAAAAAATAATGATAGTTAAAAAATCGATGAAAGAAAGGAAAAAGCACACTCTGCAGATGATGAGACAGTAATGACAACCTAATGCGAGTCATTCCAATATAGAGGACAGCATTAACTGCACCATGATCCAATGGATTTCCAACATTTAAAAACTTCCATGGAATCTTTTAGGCACAAAAAAAAATTAGGTAAATTGTAGGAGTCGATTTTTTCATGAGTTTTTACATTTAATAATGTAATTCTTTGGTACGATTAAATGTCTTTACAAAGGAAAATTTCCTTCTTCTATACAACTTCTCACGAGGTGTTTTTGTTGCCAAACAATGCAGATGACAGTTTCAAAATTTTCCCATTGCTCCTTACTACTCTGAGAAGAAGAAATGTTTTAAAACTAAGTCTCTTCACTTCTACAGGTGGGATTCTCTGCAGGCACTTTGAGTCAAGCAGTCAAAGCAGCAAGAACACAACCTGGCTATTCAGTCTCTTAAAACAATGAGAAAGGCCAAAGAATGGAATTCTGATGCAAAATATGTATAGATCTGTATAAAAAATGTAATAAAATATGTATAAAACTACAGATAACAAATACCTCCCTCCTTTAACATTCAGCATAGACTTTGCTAGTATTTTTCAGTGGAAGCTAAGGACAAACTTTCCTTCAATGCAGCCTTAAACATGAAAATTGGGAATGTTTGTGAAAACCAGGCTGCAGCCCAGGCCATGCTGCTGCCTCACTCTCCTATTCCTCACCCTTCCTCTCTTTCAAGCCCTGAAAGCACAGCATAAAGGTGCTGAAAATACACTAAAGCATCAGGGCCAGTACAAAAGGAAAGAAAACAGGAAAGATTCAAGTGTTTGACTGACGTGGACAGATCAGATTTGCCAGATCCACGCGTTTGATGCAGGCATGGGATGAGTAGAGGAAAGGGAGCCTGAGTCATCAGCTCCATCAAAGCTCTGGGGATGGCTGGGTGGGTGAGCTCTGTGTGAACAGAACCATCCCTGCATCCAGAACTTTTAATTACCCTCACCCAGGCAGCAGCAGTGACTGAAATCCCTGGATTACCTTGACTGCTCTGTCATTATCTGCTATCAGCTGCTGCTTCTCATCTTCCAACTTCTGGGCAACTTCCTGGAGCCTCTGCTCCGCCGCAAGCTGCTGCCGGCTGTGCTCCTCTCTCAGGGAGGAAATGGTTTTCTTCAGTTCAGCTATCTCCTGAAAACAAAGCAGCATGTTAAAGCTCCCCTCAATAACAGACATGTATTTTGTATGTTTTTTTACAGAAACATGGCATTGGCAGGCTCTGCTGTGCAAGCTGGATGTTTGAAATTAGCACGTTGCACACTAGCAGGGCATGGAATTCCATGCAGAGAAAAGGAATAGAGCAAGGCTGTAAATGACAAGAATGGCTGAACACAAAATATTTGGAAGTGTTTTCCACTGTGACATTCCAAAATATTTACTCATGAGAACAAAGCACATCTGTGATCTTCAAACTGGAGCCTGTTCCCCATCTTGCACGGCTCTGAAAGCGGGAGTGTGAGTTTACATTGGGATGGTGCTGCTCCTTTTCCAGGGGGATATTTTACAGCTTGATACTGCTGAGAAGAAAAACGCCCACATTCACACTCTGGACTGAAATTTAAACCTGACAATGAAATTTCTGAGCTGCTGAAAGGAGCAGATTTTGCTGAGCAATATAGTGAGGACCTGACTCCACGTCCAGGACCTTCATCTAGACCTTTTAGGTGATTCACTTGTCATTGCTGAATTGTATTTGTTTTACCTTTTTCATCACTGGGGAAAGTCATAACTAACCTTGATCCTTTAGGCATATTTACAGAATTTTATACTGACATGTCATCACCCAGCAAAGCACTTAAACATGTGGGAGAGTCACTGACTTTAATGTATATATTCAAGCTTAAGGTTAAGCTGCTGTAGCAGCATATTATAGAATAATTCTAAAAGTACTTTAGCACACAGGCAGTTCAGGGAGAGACTACCAGAGTGCTTAGACTCTGCCAGGCCTTCTCACTGGCAGAGAAACATTTATCTATATTAACTACATGGTTATTTAGGAAAAAAATCTAAGTTAAAAAAACCCTAATAATAATAATAATAGGCCAGGACTAGTGTAAGAAGAACTGTGCTGCAAATGAAGGTACTAAAATCACTGGGAAAGGGGGAAAAGCCTGATTAAAATTCTGTAGTAAATTTATTTCTCTTTACCTACCTGAAAAGCTCAGGAAGTAACCCAGATTATGATTATATTATTATGTATTTCTGTATTGCTTTTCTAAAAAGACAAATACATATTTCAAAAGATAATATCCACTAAAAGGAAGGGGTTTTGAGACCAATATGCCAAAATTTAGAGATTATGTGGATAGGTTACAACTCTTTAGCCAGGACTAAGCAGTGTTTCTGGGTTTGCAGTTTAGGTAATGGTTTAGAAGACAGAGAATTGCAGAAATGTTGTTTTATCAGGTGTGTAACGTGCAGGAGAAAGCAGAAGAAAGCAATGGATGATATAAATTATTAAGATAACAACTTGAAGCCATGCAAAACTACAGCATTTTAAGAATGTTCCACACTGTCATTTAAAAAAGAAAACAAAGTAGCAAACTCCTCAGTATAACACAAACCTGAGATTTAAAGCTTTTACTGGGTTGAGATCCTGGTCTAGCACAGGAGTTCTGAAATGCATGCAAGGAAACTTCAGCAGGAATTGATGAAGAAAGATCTGCTTTGTGCAGTACTTTTCAGAGCAAAAATGTCTATTTACTTTGTATAAACTTCAGAGGAAATTTCTTGAAATATCTTCTCTGTGTGGGTGTTAAAAGTGAATGTTCCAAGAGGCCACAGAGAGTAAGATTGGACAGATGTTGTCAGCAAGGCAACCACAAGAAAAGTTGCAATCGACCAATTATTAACAGTGAGCTACAAAAAAACCCAGCTCCAAGCGTGTCCAAGTAACTTGGGGGATTTGATTTAAACCCACACAAGTAAAGAAATTCAGACATCAGGGTGAAACTGTTTTATTGAGCCAAACAGCCCTGACAGATGATGGATGTGTTGTGTCTGCCCCAGAAAGTGCTGAGGAACTGGGTCCAGCTCTCCTCAGTAAAATGTCCCAGCTACAGCAAAGCCACCTTAATACAAAACATGTCCCCAAATCCTGAGACCATTCTGCAGGCCAATAAATGTCAGTTTGACAAAATTTATTATGACAGTTGGGTTAAAGAGTTCTTACCTTGCCCTACACTACCTACATGTTCACGTTGCAACAATTAAAGCAATCTCCCTCATCCCTTGCTTACAAATTCAGAAATGCTTCAATTATTCCCACTGTCTTTATCAAATGGACCAAGAATCATTTTTGTATTGATATTGGATTGTGTCTGGCATGGAGAGGCTGCCTTGATTCCACTCACATGTGGATGACAATGACAAAAGGTAAAATAAAGATAGCAATGGCAGGGATCTCTTCCTTCAGGTCTGACATGAATTAAATGTTACTTTTTGAGCTTTAACCATTTCCTGGTTTTCAGGTTCAGATAGAAAGACAAAAAAAAAAGCGGGTTTTTTGTTGTTTTGTCTTTCTTCTTTCTTTCTTTCTTTCTTTGGCTCTCAAAAATTACTAAATTACTAATTTAAAATTACTGGAAAGGTATTTAGGAAAGAGAACATTCTCTCTGATTTACCACAGAATTGTGGAATTGGTGAGGGTGGAATGGACCAGTTTAAAGAAGCATCACCCAGAGCTGGTTGTTCAGGATCAGCCCAGTCAGGTTTTAAGGATCTCCAAGGATGGAGACTCTACAACCTCTTTGTATGCAAATATATGTGCAAAAATACAGTTTAGATTTTAGAAATAGAATATAAGACATATTTACCAATGATTCTGATAAAGCAGTGTGAAAAAGTGGCAGTCAATAAATGTCACCAAAACAACTGAAGTCACAATTTTGGACAAGAGAATAAGACTCAGAGGAGCTGAAAAGCTGAAATCAAGAGTTTTAAATATTTTGAAGTGTTGGTAAAACAGTAAAGTTTGTAGTTTCTTGTTATTTTCTCGCTGATCACTCCTGTCTCATTTAGAGGCTGCTAAACCCTTTTTTGTAGTGTTTCTATTAATTTTAAAAGACTATTATTGGACTGTTGGCTGCAAACACTTTGCAGTGCAAGGCAGACACTTGTGGCTGGGAGCAATGAGGAGAACGACACCTCCACACAAATCCTTGTGGCAATTTTCTTCCTATTAAAAGCTTAACTTCTGGTTGCATCTCCATCATTTTTCACACTTCAGTACTACCTGTCAGTCAAACTGAAAGCTGAAGTATGTAAAAATCATCCAGCTTTACCATTTTTATGTGTATATGCAAATTCAACACTCGTTTTCATCTTTTGAGTTCTCTGAAGACCAAAAACTCAAGTCAAAACCAGTCTGCCTCCAGGACACTGACATTCCTCAAGGTACTGTTTTGGGCAGAAATGCAGAACTGGTGGGGATCAGTGATAAAGATGAAGAAACCTTGGGTGACACTGCCTCTTAACATGAAATTCAAGTCCTGGCTGTGCAACTCCTCATTCTATGAGATGTGCTGGCTGATGGAGTGCCTCACCTTTCTTCCCACTGGCTGAAGGAGGACTTGGTCCTCTGGGCTCCTCAGGAGATGACGATGGAGATGAAAAAGATGAAATTCAGAACTCAAAAAAACCCACCTGTATTTTCCAGCTTAAATCTGTGGTTTTTTAGTTAAAATCTACAGGAAGACACCGGATGTTCGACTTGCTAACAGGATATGACTTCTCTTGGTTGTCAAGACCAGCAGTAACTCAACTTTTTCACCAAGCTCCCCAGGTGGAACAGGTTCACCTGCGCCCCGCGCGTGCTGGCCGCCTACCTGCGCGGACTTGGCCACTTTCTGTCTGTAGTGCTCCTCTGCCTGCTTCAGCCGGCTGCTGGCCTGGAACACACACAAAACACAGAGAGCTCAGCCCCAGGACGTGCACAGACACTTTGCCACCGGGCCCTGGGCTTGGCACCTCCTCCACAATCCTATCGCCGAGCGCCGGCCCCGCGCCAGCCCCAACGCCCTTCTGTGGCAGCCAAAAAACCGCCAGGGCTGGCCTTTGATCTCGGGCCAACTATTCATCACTTAAAAGAGGGGAGAAATTGTACCTCTGCTGCCAATTATTAGAGAAACATAAAGAGTTCTGCGGATTAAAAAGAAAAAAAAAAAGAAAAAAGGGGAGAATGGGTGAGAGTGTGTCTGTGTGTGAGGCAGGGGAAGAGGNTGTGTGTGTGTGTGTGTGTGTGTGTGTGTGTGTGTGTGTGAGGCAGGGGAAGAGACAACACACATAAATGAGTTTATCAGGATCAATTTGATTCTCAACAGAGGGGGGAAAATGAGGAGAAAAGTCCCAGGCAATGTGATGTGGGGGACACAGCTTCACCCCTCACTTCTGTGTCTGCAACTGTCCTTTGTCCCATTGCTCATCCCTTCCCAGAAAAGGTGGGGATTACACTGAAAATCCACCCAAGACACAGCTGAACCAGCTTGGACATACAGCTCTTTCCTTACCCCAGCTTTTTTTTCACAACTCAAAGCTAAAAAATAAACCAAACTGAAGGCAAGGCTGCTTGGTAATATCAGAATCCAACCAACAAATATTACTATAACCCCAAGAAAAATAACTCTTAAGGTGGTTTTTTCCCTCAAATAATTTAATTTCAGAAATAATTTGATAATAGTGATATTAATACAAAAAAATTAATGCAATTTCATTTCAGGAGAGAAACCAGATTTGTATTTTTCTTGCAGAAACCAGCCCAGCCCAGCCCCACCAC
>VZTT01016517.1:3549-21683 GCA_013400855.1 Buphagus erythrorhynchus | reverse complement strand
TTAATACTGATATATATATATATATATATATATATATATATATATATGCACACACACACACATATAGATATATAATTTTATTTGCAAACACAATCCTGAGTATGCATTCTGGAACCCAGAACATTAACAAATTCTACTTCAGATCCAAAATGTCCATTTTAAAATAAAACAAGGAATAGTCTGGATAGCAACATGCAAACCACTGTAAAGGCTTATGTGGAGTCAAATGCATTGTAAATTGCACTATAGAGTGAAGAGAAAGTATCATGGTGTACAGAAGAACCAAGCAAATCTCTCAGTAATCACAGACTCCCTCAGCTGTTCCTAAGTGATGACAACTTTTGAAATGAAATTGTTTAAACAGTTTCGTGAAGGATGTAAGACTCTCTATTTCATTGTTCTCTGGCAGACCAACTGAGCTTGGCTCAAGCATGATAATAACACAGAAAATTTTGTATATTCAGTCCATATCCCTGAAATCTTTAAAAGAGGCAAATGGAAACTGAAGACTACAAGCCAATGTCAATTTTGCCCACATAGGACAATAAGGTCAGACCTCTATAGGGATTTGTAAAAGTCACATATGCTTATAAGCATTTTAAAGCTTATACCTGTATGTCTTAGCAAAAAATGATTGCTGCCAAGTCATTAGAAATGCAACATAGTATTGTTATGTGATCAACTCCTAGAATTTTTTCTCAATTTCCTTCTTAAGTGAAGTACAGTAATTAATTCAATTTGGTAGACCTAAACAAGCAAGGTTACCTATAACATGGTTGTCTCAAATCACATGAGTTTTTAGGAGGGGAGTACACCTTCAAAAGTCCATTAATCAAATCAAATTACTATGCAGGATTCACCATAGGCACATCACAGCAGTGCGAGCATGTTTAGACAATTACATTGTGGTACACTCATAGCAGCAAGGACATAGCAAACAGCAGCAAGAGTAGGCCAGAACTTGCAGAAATACGTGGCTTACACTTGTCCTTTCTCTGATCTGAGGAAGTGAGAAGCAGTGAATTTACACAAAGAAGGCATTATTGGTTCTGCATGACTTATGAACAACCTTTAACACAAGATGTAGTCAAAGCAAGTTAAAGCCACACTACATTTTTCGTTAAGTGCAGTTATAGAAAATAACATAGGCAGACATAAGCAGTCATAGAAGTAAGTTGTGTTTTCATAGAAACAGGACAGGTGAGGTTTGGAAAGAAGAAGTAAAAAGCTGTGTGTGAGAACTTGGAGAGAGAATAAAGCAATAGCAAACTCCCTTGAAAATCAGAGGTTTTTTTCTGTTCTTCAGCCAGAGCAGCAAGCACTGTGGCTGAAGAGCACCCACCTATGGTATAACTATCCATAAGTGAACACAGACTGGGCTGATGCCAGAACAGTAAAAGCAGCACTCAGTTTTTATTTTTTAAGCACTTTGTATTGTACAGAGCCCTTTAGGAAGATTGATTTCCATAAAGCCTCATTTCCATCTCAAGATACGGATGATGCCATAAACCACAAGAGTTTCTCCACTCAAAATCCTGCAGTGGAATTTCAGACTCACCACAAGAAACCCATGTATTAGCCAGGGCTTACGGAATACAGGCATGTACTGCAAGGCATAGTGTTAGGTCAGCCACAGGATCAAAGAGCAATAAACTTAGACAACAGTGTCTAGCTTTAAAGTAATTGTACATATATGCATATACATACATTTCATGCATTTTGCCTACATTTTCTAGACAATGCTACCTATCATTTGAAGTTTTTGATCATCACATCATCTTTACTGGCCAGTCAAAGAGGTAAAGAGGTAAATCCCCTGAAAGAATTATAATTTTTTCTTGTACTTTATTATGTAAGGATGCTTTGGTGTTTGTTTGTAGGGTGTACAGTGGCTTTTGATAGTGCTCTTCCATCCCTTCATTTATCTGGCTTGCATTCTGCCTTGTAACTTGACTGCTATTATTCTTGGAGTAAAAAAATGTCCTTCTCCTGTCTTCTACCATACACAGCTTTGAAAGAAGACAAAACTAATTGACAAAAGAAGGAAGAGAGAAGGGGAAATGAGATATTATGCCATGTTTAAGATAAACTGAAGAGAAAAAAGAAGAGTCACAATTGACTTCATGTATTTTGAAATTAATTAGTGTTGGTATGATGTTATCATGAGAAGAATCAGTCTCATTTGGAGTACACACACAGAACTCATGACACTTGAACAGACACCCCAGAACTCGCTCTCTAGACTCCTTCCTTTACACCCAATCAATATATAAAAGCTGTTGTCTTAGTTTTCAAAAAATATACTTTTCAAAGCTGATGATGAAGCCTCAGTGACGCACAGCTCAGCATAAGTACGTAAGTGTCCCCTGAACCTCAGGTGTAGCTGCTTGTCAGGAATGCAGATGCTAGTGACATCTGCCTCACTAGGGACTGAGCGCTCCACTGATTCAATAAGGCTACACAAGTGCAACAGGCCTTGATGTCAGTTACATGGTTTTACATACCTACCATGTCAGTGGTTCTCAGCCTCCCTGGGAATTTATTCAGATATAAGTGTATTCAGCCCATAACAATGTCTTCTACCTGACAGAGAGCTAGAAATATTTCCACCTTTTATGAATCTACAGTGCATGACTGCTGGTATTTTATATGTTGGGAGGGGGAGGGACAAAAAGAAAGGGAGAAGAGAGAAAAGGAAAAAGAAGGGGAAAGGATTGAGAGAAAGAAGGGAGGAAGTAAAAGAAAACCAGGGAGAATTAGTGTGAAAAAGAGAGAAAGAGGAGAGGGAGAGGACACTTTTCTAGATTTGCTTTTCCATCTCCTTTATCTATTTATCTGAGAATAAATCCACTTACATACCTAAGAACATTTGTCCAGACAGTGTTTCAAAGTGCTGGAAGCACAGAAAACTGACTATCCATCACAGTGCTTAACCCATCCACTACTTTTTGTCTTTTGTTTAAAAGAGAGCATACTGCAAATTGAAAATTTCAAAAATTCAAATTTCTTGTGCATTACATAAGCACTCAGCGCAACTACTTGCTGATGTAAAACTGCATAAATGATGTGCGCTGATGTAAAAGTGCACACAGTGGCTTATGCAACCAAATGTGACCCAAATCAGTTAATTTTTAGCTGCAGACATAAAATAAAGACATCAATTTGGAAAGACATGAGTTCATGATCAGATTAGATTTCTGTAGACTTTGCATAGTGAGGCTGGGTATCAATAGGAAACATGCTAATGGCATTAGTGGCCTAAAATATCCTTTACCCACTATTGACTGATAATTAATACACAGAGTTACAGTCTCTTTCTGCAGGTTTAATTCTGCTGGTATTGTGACTAACAAAGACTATCAAACTGCATTATTAAGAGATGTATTTTTTTTTTTCTTAAAATCACTATATATCTATGATGCAAGATAAAATTAATTTGGAATAATCTTATCTAGCAAAAAGTATGCCTCTTGTCATTAACACTCCATCCAGATGTCCAAACCTGGTCAGATACTGATACAGTGAAGCATTCAAGCATATTGGCTGTTACTATTCACAATAGTGAGATAAACTAAAAATAAATCCTACTTTCAAGCAATAGCTCTAAAGCAGTCCTCACACAGGCAGTCACCTCAAATCATGTAATAATTAAGAAAAAATGCAACTTTTTGCAAACATTTTACCAAAAAGCTCTCATGAAATTGTACAATATTTTCAGTATCGATACAGATAACTTGTTAGTAGTGCAGGAATCTGGAATGCTTAGCAATACAATAGGAATTAAGTATTTTGGTATTGGCTCTCATGTATACACACCAAAACCTAAGTGTGGAAATACAATGGCAACAATAAATGCTTATCATTAGAAAGATTATGTGGCAAGTGGCACAGCAGTTAAAAATTTAACACTTCAAAAATAAAAGGAAAGTAGCAATCTACTGTCAAAATGATGTAATATGAAAGAATTTTGTCTGTTTTTTATGAGTTTTACTGACCACAGTTCTGAAGGGATAGATACTTTTCTTATCGTACACTACTGAGTGCATGTAGCATATGTAAAGCCAATAACAGCATGAGAGTCACAAGCGTGCAGAGAAGGGGGGCAGCAGGAACTCTCCTTTCTATAAACTCTACATAGAAGGAGTTAGGGAGGTCTGGGAGTCACTCTAAGACATACTCATGTTAGAAATCTAAAATGGCAAATGTGTGTTTTGAAAGCACATCTTAAGTTAAAACACACAGGAATACATTTTGTATGATGAGTAGACAGTGGGAACCAGTTTCATATATGCCTAAAAAGCAAACTGGCCACTTTCCTCTTCCCTCCCAAAGTGAGATGTCTTTGAAAGTGTAAACCTTGATATCCATTATTTCAGTGCTGCACACTCATGATGCATAAGCACTACTTGCATTTTGTATGTATGTCAACAGAAAATAAGAACACTATTGCAATCATATACTTCTTTAAAATTCCCCAAACTCTTTTTCTTTAATTTTTTTTTTCCCTTTGTAAGCCCTAGGACAGATTTGGATCTCCTGAACCCATATATTAGTGAAAAGGTTTGGCCCATGAAGATGATAAAAGTGATACCAGTTAGAAATCTTATCCATGCTTGGTATTTTTTGGTTGCCTTGATGTTTCATTTTTGAATAGGTAGAATTATGGGCATGTGGTGGGCAGAAAATAATTTTATTCTCACTATTTTACTTAAATAATCCAAAACTGGTTGATAAATAAATTGCAGAAATATGCAGTGTGTAGTACTTTGCAGAATTTTATAACTTAGTATTTGTCAGGGTGTATTGTTTAATCAGGTATTTTTTTTCTAACAACCTCAATTTTGTATTAAATACTTACAAAACCTCCAAATAAATTCTTATAATTTAGCTGAACTGGATAAAATTCCCTTCCCTAGCAACTATTTTTTTAATAACTTGCTTGTTACGCATTTTATTTCTTTTGATTTAAATAAATAAGCAAGATATGATTTCTTCACAAGTATAAGAAGAAAAATGAGACTTCAAGTACCACGTTAAACACTGCATATTTAATTTAAAACAATGGATTTTGTCTTTTGTTCTGCCCCTTAATTGTTAGATGAATGCAAATAGATAAAAAGTTTCAAATAATCAAAATGTATGTGACTTAAGCCATAGCTGAACCATGCTCTGTGTCCATGAATATTTCTGAGGCAAACCAGTACAATTGTATTCACTGAGGCTATCCATGTGTGTAAATGCATTCTGGATTGGACCTTTCACAACCTTGTTTTTGTTTCTTTGCTATATGTCTGAATGTGAATTTCACCAAATATGGCTGAATGAACTTATTTCCTTCCAGTGGGTAAAGTAAATTAATGAGAATGCCTAAACCTGATATTGGCAGTTTGGTCTCCCTACAACAATTGTTTCTTGATGTAACTAAGATTCATTTCAAGTATCTATTTTTTGCTGGTAATATACTATTTGTAATGCAAAAGAAATAAAACACTCTACAAACCCAGTAAGTGAAACTAAAATTGGTATCAAATGGAATCAGTCATTTATGTGGCAAATGATTTATAGATATATTAGGGAGATATCCAGGATATAGTTCTCTGTGCAGACATAAAACAGAGTTTTATTTAGTATAGCCTCTTTCAACCAAGCTGTATCCTAAAATGCTGCACAGACTTATATTCTAGTGTTACACTGAAATTGTAAATAACAGCAGAGGGAGAAATTAAAAGACACAGGTAAAAGAAGCATTTTCAACTGTGGCCTGAAAATAAGAAAAAAATGCCAACAAAGCATAGACTATATCTAACAGCGAAAGCTAGAGAAGAGGTTGTATGAGCCATGACAAGCAGCCTGTGGTGGGAGATAGAGGAAATCATTTGCTGTTGAGCTCAGCCAGAAGACAAAGATCTAGGAGTACAGTGGTCCAATTTTGCCAGCACACATAAAGACTTACAGTCTCGACTGAAATAGACAAGACATAACGTGTGAGCATTCAAGGCCAGAATTTGCTCTCTCCTCTGAATTTGGCTTATTGTCTGGTATAGATTGTGAACAATTCTGTCATCTTCACAGGATCTCAAAATACTTTTCCAGTGTAACTGGATCTAAAAACTTTGTTTTGTGGATCAGTCTGACTGAACAAATGCATGTCTTACTGTTGTTTTGGATTTGTTTGCTTTGGGCCGGTTTTTGTTATGAATAACCATCTGGTCTATGGTACATTCTGAAGGGAATGCTAAATGGATAAAGAGGGAAGGTTGGTCAATATGATTGTAGTTTTTTTATGCACATGTAATAACATAAAAGCAATGCTACATGCTGGAACAGGTTGGCAGAAAAGTCATTTAATAAACGTGACTGAAAAAGTCCTTGCCTTCAAGTTCAGATCCTGTAAAAGCTAATTTTTCAGGTACAGTCAGTGTAAGAATCACCCTGCCTCACAGAACTGTCATGGATTCTCACTAAAAGCACCTAAATCAGGCAACAAGTAGAAATTAAAGTTCTTAAATTAAATGGAATCTAACAGAGGCTTAATTAAGTAGATACAGAGAAAGCTTTCCTAGGTTTAGGGATTTTTTATTATGAGGCTTAATACCACACCCTCCTTAGGTCATAGACAGCAATGCTTTTGAAAGAAATTTCCAGTTATTTCAAGGCTCACAATATGTTGCTATGGTGCATGCTGCCGAAGAGAATAAGCTAATGGGCTCTCTCTTTAATGTGATTAGAGCTATTATTGACATAATGCCAGAAGATGCAAAACCATTAGCATTACACTACAGCTCACTTCAGTCACTACTCAGATTTAGCATTTGATCCACAATTTTAATTTTGTTCTGCTCTATTCAGGGCTGCATTACACAAAATGCATAATTAAAAGCTGATGTGATTCTCTCTACTTCTCAAATTAAAAACATAGCAAACATTTGTAGTTTTAATCCACTAGAAATTAATAAACCAAACATTGTCTTTTATCCTCATTCCTTGGTGCAATTCAGGATTCATGTTGGGAATATTTTACAATGCAACAGAAAACTACACTGAGAGTCACTGCTCAAAAGGAAAGAACAGTGTCTATTGCCTGTACTGTACTGCTGTGAGAACCTGAAGGATGGCACAATACTGACAGCCTCACAATTCCTAAAGTTATACTAGGAGATGTTTCTCAATGTCATATTCCTATAGGTTCTTAAAATTTTTCACTTGTTAGCTTTCTGTGGCCACTAAAGAAAAGTAAAGTTATGGGTAGTTTTGTTTTTGAAAAATCACACAACTTTTGAGTTTAGAGGTTACAGACTAACTACAGGAGTAGTGCTCATCCTAAGCAAATTTACTAATTAGTCCACATTGCAGATCAGCCCAATCATCATAGTGTACAATTTCTCCGAAGCACACAGATAGGTCTTCTAACAAGACTTAAGGCATACTGCACCCACACACTACTGTCTGCCCATGTTCCCAATTTCAGTGTCAAACCGCGACATTATAAATAATGCAGGACAACTAACTGGATAGGTAGCTAGAAGTTCTCATCCCAGTTTAATAGCAATGTATGCCAAGTGAAATGCATTCACATTTTTCTAGCTCTTAGTTCTTCCCCAGATCTTTCCATGAAGAGTAGACATGAGTGCAGTTTTTTTACTGTAAAAATGTGGATAGTGCAGATGGCAGCAGAAAAAACTGTAAAATTTCATTCCACTTGTGGAAGAAAATATCAAGCCCAGAAAATGCTAACTGCATTTAATTTTATAAAAAATCACTGAGTGGTGTAAAAAGGATTCAGTAAGAATACAGTTCAGGCATAAAAATATATTTAAAAGGTACTGATAATTTATAAGTTATTATTGGCTCAAATGTTTACTCACATGATACAGTAAAAAAAGAGGTTGAATTCTAAAGCTTTGGATTCAAATTACAGATGTAAATGTACACATCTGTAGAGACAAATATCAAGAGTACAAACATATACTGGCACCTGGATTTTACATAAAGAGTAAAATATGTATTTTAATAGCAACTAATTATGAATTCAAAGTCAAAACTAAACCAATATATTTTAACTTCTCTTCAGTGTTAAGAATTGTTTTAAAACTTATTACTTGTCAGTTCCTTAAGCAATCCAACTGCCTATGGTACAACTGTCATTTTAAGGACATCTTAAAATCTGTACATTAGATTACTGGACTATTTTGTAACTAAGCAAAATCTGAAGACTTAATCTTCTTTTGAAATTTGAGATAACTTAATAATTAGATGTTTTGCTGCAGCTTATCTGTCTTTTTTTGGTAATGGGAGTCTGGGTAGACACTGACCAAATGCTGACTAAAACTATATATCATCTTGAAAATCTTGATATCTTTTCTATCAGAAATAAAGATAATTTCATCTCACTCTCATAAGCATCACAGCTGCAGAGTCCATTACTCTTCTTAGGGTTTTTTTTTCTGCTGCAGTTGGACTGAAAATTTCTTAACTGAAATATTGCTATCTAGCATGTAAATATACTTATTGCTATTACTTAAGCCTGATAGAATCCAAGTTGTTTGGAGTTGTTTGCTAGATGGAGCTTTTTGTGTGTAAATACTACTGAAAATACTGGCAGTCATAGGTAAGGTTAATAAAAAAGAGAAAATTTCTTATGAAAAATATGTAACGAAACATAATTAATTCAAGCACATATTAGGAAGCTAAGGGAAACAAACATCAAAGATAGTTTATCAGTATTCACATACAGTTAGCACTTAGATCTCTAGGAAGAGTTCTTGAGCCATGGCTATATGCTTTGCTAAAGATTTGACTTAGTAATGACATGCAAAAAATATTAGGAATGAAATCTGGTATTAATGAAGCCAGTGGAAACAATTTCATACCTTTGGATTTGCCTTGGATTAACATAGCAGAGCAAACCCAAACCTGTGCCCTTCCTGAGTCCAGGCCCAAATGCACACTTTTCTACATAAACATAAACCGTGTACACCCTTTTCTCCTGCCTAAGTGACATTCTGTTTTTTTGGCCTGAGCAAACTGCTAAAATGCATATGTGGCAATTTTGCACGGGCCAAAGTATGCAGAAAGTCCTTCTGAGCCCCTTCCAAGAAGGGCTCAACATCAAGTGCACTCAGGTCTGATACAAATCATTGTGTTTTCACCTGCTGTTGGATCACCAAACACAGAGCTTCAAAGCTTTACTTTTTTTATGCTGTGCACAAGGGCTGGAAGACTTCACCTACTAATTCACATTTTATTTAAATATCTCCAAGTAAAAGGTTTCCATATATTACTTTATTTTCACTTGATTTTAAAACTAGAATTTTCTGTGTCTTAATAATAAAAATTTAATCTGATTAGGTTCAGATCTCTTATTATTCAAAAACACTCAAAATTCTGGAGTTTTTGAGCTCATGCATTCTGGGAAAAATTTTACTATTTTCAATTTTTTTTTTCAGAATTATAAGGGACTCATATAGAATCCATAGAATTCATATCACAATTTTGATTGCAATATTCCATATGTAGAGACTTCTGGGCTTTGTAAGAATAAAAATCTTCTGACGTTTGAAGCCCCTATTGAAAATTCAAAAGAAAGTAATTTCCTCTACAAGGACACATGGTGGCAAATCCTCCTATGCTCCTTGTCCAAGTTCTACTGATATTTGTGTGCTAATAATGAGTACAAGGATGTATGCCAAATGTATTTACCCTTTCTCTGATAACAATCTTTACCATCATTACAGTCCATTTCCTTACCAGTATTGAATTAATGGGTTTGGATAAATCTTCTGCCAAATGTATCATACAAAACCAATTAGGAATTCTTGAAAGATCAAAAGCATCCTCTGGTCCCAGTGAGTCTGTACCCACTGGCTGGCAATATGGCTAGTGAACATTGTAACACCAATGAAAAGCAAAGCAATGAAGGAAAAATGAGTGCGATCTATAGAATGAAATACCACCATCAGTATGGCAAATGAGAGAAATTTATTTCAAAACCACGTTCTGTCTGACTCATAACATGCCTAGTCTTCTTGATTACCCCCTCTCAGTGAACCAGATTACCTTAAATCACATCCAGTCTAGACCACACCTTGTATGTGAAGGAGAGGCAGGTCTGTGTGGAGGGAGCTGCCATACCTGAGCTATGGGAACATCCATATCTTCAGCTATAGGAAAGGCAAAGAAAAAGTCATCCAGCTCCTCCCTGACAAAAATAATGTCTAAATATCTTGAGATTTCATGCAGGAAAAAAAAAAAAAAACCCAAACCAAAAAACAAAAAACCCTATCACACTGGCAAAGTGAATGGCAATGCAGATAAATAATAGATTAATTAACAAGAGATAAGTATAATTCAATAGTGTAATACTCTTCCTAAGCTGCATCCCCAGTTATCTCTGAACCGCAGTGGACTAATTGAATCCTAGAAATGTCTCACTAGATAAAAGTATAAATATAATAGCAATACTGTAATTTATAAACTTTTTATTCCTCATTCCTTATTTTTAATCCTGCTGCTGTATTTCCTTACTTCACATTTCTTCAGCTGTGTTCTGGCCACCTACTCCATTCTACCAAGCAGAACGACTGACCACACCTTTCTACACAAAATGTACTTGATGTGAGATGCTCTTCCCAAAGTTGTCAGGATAACCACAGATATGTGCCAAAACCAATAAAAATTGTGCACTCATTCATAAAATGGAGGGTCACCAGAGTGCCTGACTGCATTATGGGTTGCTTCCATCTAACATCGATCTCCTTAAAGAGATTGCTTGCATTTTGCCTAAAACAATAAAATTCTGCAAGCCATGGAGACTACTGAAGCTGAGGTGCATCTCACTTGCAGACATGTAAATGTGAGTTGTTAATTGTTAGTGAATATTAGTTTCATAGCAACACAAAGGAGAAAGGAGTAAGACTGGGAACAGGTGGAAGACAAAAAGGAAAATACCTAAACTCAGTACACTCAGGCAGAAAGAGTTTAAATTGTGACCATTTTCCTGGATGGTCTATTACTTAATCTCTGTTTTTATCCTTCAGTGAACACAGAATTTTCTGCCTAAAACTATCCTTTAATGCAAATTATAAGATGAAAGAACTGTTAGATGTAATAAGTGCAGATCATCTCCTGTACAGGTGATTTTTAGCTGAGGAAGCACAAGACCTAAATTAGCCACATGGATGCTGGTGGACTGCACAAGAGCATGTTTTAAGTATGCAAGCATGGTTTTGTACCACCAAGATGATAGCAATATGTATTAAAATAAATATGCTTTTGCAATAGAAAAAGAGATCTTGTCACTTAGTGTAAGGGAGAAGAAACATCATTCCCACACTACTGACAGCTATCAGCTGAGCTAAGCAGAATGAGCTGAGCATATAGATGAAGACACAGGTTAGTTTCATTCCACTATAGGGATCATAAAAGCATGACACTCTACTATTAGTAATATGTGTGTGTGTGTAGGTTTATGCATCTTTATATACTAGAAGAAGAACTTAGTATAATGCAGGAGGTGCAGCAGATTTTCAGCTCTCCTGCCAGCCCATCTGTAAAGTTAATGCTATATAATGAATTGTTTTTTGTTTAGAAAAAGATTGAGGGGAAATTAGTCATGGTGTTTGATGATGACAAAAAGAATTTTAAAAAACCACACTTTTCTCACATGGCCTAAGAGCATTTTTCCATTGTAAGATTCCAGAATCCAAGTCACAATGTGGATGTTCAGTGTCAGTGCAAGTTAGCGTAAGGGAAAGTTCAAACTAACTAATAGAGGCAAACTAATTGGAATCAGACTCTGGCTAAGACCCAGCATCATCTATGCTGTGCTTAACAAAAACCAGTGTCATGGCAATGCAAGAAGCAGCAACCTATTTGACAAGAATCAGACCCAAAGTGTGGCACAGTCAGCCTTACTGAAAATATGTCTGTGATGACTTGCAGTATCCACTGCTGTTCCTCAGCTCTGAGGTTCTACTGTCAAAATATATTGCCAGTCAGAATCAATTATGCCAGACCACTGGATCATTCTTATGAGCACAAAAAAACACCCCTAGCTTTAAAGGTCATCTTTGTAGGTGTACCACTGGCTCTCTATTGAGAAGAAATAAAACCCCCACAGCTTTATAATAAGACAGTAAAAAATCAGTCAACATGCAAAGAAAAAAACAGCACTAATCTTTTATCGGTGTATATTTTGTTAGAGGTTATGTTAGTTTATGCTAGTAGCATACTAGCTACTACACAAACTGGTAAGTCTGTATTCTGCTTTTGTGCAAAACTGTCCTTTTGAGATAATCTCCAATAAGATAAAAAAATAGACACAAATCAACAATTAACTGTCTTTATAAAATGAGAAGAAAGGGCAAAACTCGAATCTCCATAATAGTCAATGAAGACTGCAATATCTGTTTACTTACAATATTAATTTCACAGAATCACAGAATTTTTAGGGTTGGAAGAAATCTTTGGAGATCATCTAATCCAATCTGCTGCCACATGAAACTGTCCAAGTTGGTTTTGAATGTCTCCTGAGAGGAAGATTCCATGATCTCCCCAGGCAGCCTGTTCCAGTGCTCTGCCATCCTCAATGTACAGAAATTCTTCCTCATGTCGAGGTGAAACTTCTTGTGTTTTAGTTTAGGGCTATTACTCCAAATTCTGGCTTTGGGCGCCACCGAAAAGAATCTGGCACCACCCTCCTGACGCCCACCTCTGAGCTATTTCTATGTATTGATGAGATCCCCTCTCAGTCTTCTCTTCCCCAGACCAAACAGACCCAGCTCCCAGAGTCTCTCCTCATAAGAGAGAAGCTCCAGACCCCTGATCATCCTTGTGGCTCTCCACTGGACCCTCTCCAGTAGCTCCTTGTCTCTCTTGTGCTGAGGAGCCCAGAACTGGACACAGCACTCCAGGTGTGGGCTCACTAGGGCTGAGTAGAGGGGCAGGATCACCTCCCTGGACCTGCTGGCCACATTCTTCCCAGTGCACCCCAGGATACCCTTGGCCCTCCTGGCCACAGGGGCACTGACAGCTCACAGAAAACTTGTGATCCACCAGGAGCCCCAGGTCCTTCTCCACAGAGCTGCTCTGCAGGAGGTCAGCCCCAGCCTGTGCTGGCACTTGGGGCTGTTCCTCCCCAGGTGCAGGACCCAGCACTTGCCCTTGTTGAGCCTCATTAGGTTTCTCTCTGCCCAACCCTCCAGCTGATCCAGGTCCCATGGAATGGCAGCAGAGCCTTCAGGTAGATCAGCTACTGCTCCCAGGGTCATCAGCAAACTTGCTGAGGGTGCATTTGATCCCTTCCTCCAGGTCATTGATAAACAAGTTGAGTAAGATTGGTCCCAGGATTGATCCCTTGGGAATACCACTGACTGCAGGCCTCCAATTTGGATTCTACTGGAGTAGAATTTCTTGTACTTATACATATTTACATATATGTAAATAAACTTATCAAAGGACTTACTTTTGATATACGTAGGTAGACCTGTACTGACTCTATATATGCACTGCTTTTAGCATAGGCATGCACAAATTCTGAGCTTGGACCTCTGAATTTTACCATAATTTAAATTATAAATATTAAAAAACCCACATACAGCTATGAAAAAATCTCAAGCAAGTTTTGCAATTAAAATCTGTTGCCAATTAGTTGTGTGGGAAAAAAAAAGGAGCTACAGAAAAGAGACTATCAAAATGTTTTCTAAACCGCAAAATTCAGTTAACGTAGTAGGCAGAAAAAGGTGGATTTGTTGTATTGGAAGTAAAAGATCAGTCAATTGTAAGGAAATACAGTAGTTCTGGTCTCAGATGAGTTTTCAGTAAGTTTGCAACGTACTGCACACAGGTCAAGGCTATTCTTACCCTAGATATACTTAAAAGGCCAGAAATACTAATCTGAAAGAGTGAAAATGTTTGCTACGATAATGCAATAAAATTATTGTAGTAACAACACAACCAGCAAATCACAGAATATTGGATTTAATTTTTTACTTTTGTGTAGGTGATTGATGATCAGTGTACGTAGAGTAGCTACATCTTTTGCAATCTCTATATCTTCACTTCTCTACTCAATCACCTAGGTGATGAGACACAAATTTTTAGTGGCTGTGAAATTATGGTCTGTGGTCAGACTATAGGATTTGCTACTTCTGTTACAGTTTGGATACAAAACCCCCCAAAAACCTAGACAAAAACATGCTGAGAAGAACAAAGTAAAATATTTACTGCTGGCTGTTAAAATACATCCTTCAAGTTAAGGCTAATGTGCTTTCCAATATAGGAACATTACCAAGGGGTCAGCATTGCAGCATTAAAATTTTAGAAACCAGGACTCTCAGGAGCAGTCCATGGTCTTACAAGCAAAGGAACACAAATAGAGTGATGGAGCCACTGAACCACAAACAGTAGTTTTTAAGTGAAAAGTCATGCAAAGGTACAAGGGCCTCAGGTCTCTGGTGTAACAGGTACATCTATGTCTGCCTATCAGCTCACTCAAGTGCTATTAAAGGCCAACCAATCCATCTGAGTGGGCCCATTTGCTCCTTGCAGGTACAAATGGCTATTTGCTGTACATATGCGATTACACACTCACTTCCTTTGCCCTATGCTAACAGCATGTAAAACAAAAAAGTGCCATTTTATGTACACAAAGGCACTTATCTGGGGCCCTTGGGCTCTGAATACAAAGCACTCTGAATAGATTGATGGTACTGCGGTGGGGACAAACAGGAAATGGACAACTGTATTTCCCAGGTTAATAGCGTAATGATTCTCTATTACTAAAAAACTTGTGCACTTCACCACCTTTTGCTACTGATTTTTCCAGAGTAGAAAGAGATGCTATAATGGAAAACAGACAGATGCTATTGAGGCAAAGGATACTAAGAAAGTAAAAAGTGTTGGTGAGGGATTCTAGACTTCTCTTATGATTGCTATTATATTTCTGCAGTATCTACTACAGCTGACTTAAATGTACCAATGCACAACTTTCGTTTTTTTATTTATCTGGTTTTCCTTGTTGTGTTTTTTTTGTTTTCATTTGGTTTTTCTCGTTTGGCCTTTTTTTTTGCTTTGGTTTGGTTTTTTGGGATTTTTTGTTTGTTTGCTTAGTTTTGTTTTTGCTTAGCTTACAATATAATACAATACATGAAAACTTTCTAGCAAAGGCTGGATTCTATGCAGTTTCCTGTTCTTTAAAAAATGCATTTACATGTAATTAGCAAAAGCTTAGGTGACACATACACTGGATGGAGTATTTTATCCACAAACCTCCAGAGACTTGTGACTAAATTGCATGCACCATAGCAGGTGCAGTGCATTTTACTGCTTGTATCAGCTCAGATCCCTGGTGAAAACTACAGGAAAGCAACTCATTAAAAAAAATTAAAAAGTAAAAACTCACGCATAATAATGCCTACACTTTTTTTCCTGCTTATCTCCTGCAAACACATAGTACTTTTCTCTTCAGAAAATTAATTCTACACAGGAGAACATCAGGACTGTTAAAAGTGACACTACACCCAAAAAGTATGACTTGTGCTAGGATTCAGACTACACTTTTCAAAGAATGAGGCATTTATAGGCCTTGCTACACAGACAGATTTTTTTTCTCATTCTCCCTCAAATGCATTTGTTACTTAAATGAAATATCAGTGTGAAAGGTACTTTTAGAAATATCTGCATATCCTTGCAATAAAAACCAAAACTATCTCCCTACCAGGCAGTACTGAAAAGACTAGGAATGTGAGCTCATAATTCGTGTTTTTTTATCGTCCCTTGATGACTCATATTCCAAACACCCAGGTAGTTATCAGCATTTTGAAATTTGGCTTTGTGTTAAATTTTGAATAATATCTACCATTTTACACCTCAGAGCTCAGAGAAGACAGCACAGTAGTTGGTGTACAGATGTGACAGAATGTTTTTATTCTAGAAAAAAGCTCCCTGTTTTTGACACACTGGAAAATGTACAGCCAGAGAATGCTTGAGGCGAAGATGCCACACCAGCCTTACATCTGTCTGCTTTCATTTGTCTACAACTGTGCTTATAGATAAAACATGCCTTCCAGATGTCATCACAAGCAGTGTTCATATGCTGACTTCACTGAGATACTATTGTTTGCTGCCAGCATAACAGAGTTGTAAAACTAAAATATTTAAACTCTGCACTACTCAACACAACTTTGAATGTCACACAGGATCTTATTTCAGGATTAATTAATGTACACCCCAATAAAATAATCATGTGTTAAAAAAACCAGAGCTAGATGGCATATACAGTATGCTGCCCTTTTTTCTTCTTTTCTTCTTCTTTTAAAGACACAGTTTGTGTTCCAGGAGGTACAGTAGAGGTAAAGAAGTTGCCCACAAAATAACAAAACATATATATACAAACATATACCCCTAATATGTTTGAAATGGATGAGTACATCTCTATAGCGTAATAACATTCAGTATCTTATACAGATTTTAAACTCTCCAGATTTTTTGGAAGGATTGTGACTGAAAACTAGGAGTTACACTTGAGAGGAATACCTTCATCTACAGTGCTTGCAATTAAATCTATAGAGTTAAATATACACATCAAATGTAAATATTAATCTGTATATTTAATCTAGAGAATTCATTGTGTTTTTTTTTCCTTTATCATGTCTTGTGAACACTTCACTATCATTCATTACTTACAGTCACAAAATTTTGAAAGATTTCTCTGGATGGTCATTCTGCTAACAGAACTTCTATTCAACTACACTAGTTCTAAGTTAAAACAGCATTAACTTAAAATTCACAGCTTTACATCCATGTAACTACTTGTAGATAAGAAACAGACATTTTCCTCCATAAAGCTTTCTGCTCTCTTGTCCAAAATCTTTAAACTGTTGAGTAATTTCTTTTGCATAATTTGAAGACAATGAGAGAAAGTAAACTTTTACCAACGAAAATATCTGTTTCACTTTCAGACATTTCTTGCTCTTAATGAAATAACTATCTTGGTATCTTAAAATGTTCAATTTCATGACTTTTGTGAAAATTATTATGCTGATCAAGATATAAAATATTCCTGTCATTCCATAATGAAAATTATCAGATATCTCTATGATAACAGGTTAAGTATTTGAAAGTTTTGATTTATTAACTCTTAGAGAAGTGTGGTATGTTTGCAAAAAAAAACACATGAAGTTTGTAAACTCTCCAGAAGAAATTGGAAGAGACTTCATTTCTAAAGAGTAGATTTCAACAGAAAGAGGATTGTAGAAATTATTTGACTGTATATCTTGAAGTGTTCTTAAACTTCTGCCAGCCTTTGCTCAGGTTGGAAGAGTGTGCATCTTCATCCTAGTAAACTCAAGAGAGGGAATATTTTCAGCTCCTCTTAACTTTTATGAGACAAATATTTTTATTCTAGGAACGTATATATTATTCCAACACACTGAGAAATCTGTGTTTTCTAACGCTTATCTACTGAGGGAAACTATAGGGTGATATTTACCTAGTAAAATTATTGTTATAGTTTCTCACATGATCTACTGAAGGGTGAACACAGCCACATGGCTTATCACTCATTGCTATTAGCATTACATCTTTCTTTCTTTCTTTCTTTAGATCCTTTCAAAAAAGCTAAACCCTAAAACAGTAATTTGGTCAAAGACTAGAAAGCAGTTGAGAGTTCACCAATTTCTACAAACAAAATTTAAAGAAAGCTAGAGAAAAAAGTCAACATTGCTACAACAAAATAAAGTGCGAAATTTAATCTATTTTCATTGGTGCTGTTAAAGGATTGTGGTCACAATGCTAAAAGCATACTCAAGACAATGCTTCCCTGTTTATTTTTTATTACAAATTAATCTAAATACAATATTTGAGAGTGAAGACACTAAGACTGAATGCTAGGATGCAGAACTCCACGTTTTTTGCAGAACTTTGTATTCATCCACTAACAGTGAGAAACATCCTGCTATTTGTAATCCATGTGTATTTCAAAAGAACCCAGGACATACAGACGTCGTTCCATCATAGAGTTGATTCAGTTAATTGTCTGGAATATCTTACAACTGTTTTATTTAGCTACTCAAAAAAACTTATACTGTGGTTTTTTATACAGTAAGCTATCAAGTAGCTTTCAGGAATCTCAACTG
>VZTT01016514.1:136382-151369 GCA_013400855.1 Buphagus erythrorhynchus | reverse complement strand
ACACACGCACACAAAAAAAAAAAAAACAAAACAAAACCCAAAAAACAAACAAACAAACAAAAAACAAAAATAAAAGCAAAGCACTCTGTGGTTGAATTACCTTGTTTTGGTTTTGATTTTAGTGCCAGAGACTGATGGACCTCCTGTTTCCTTGAGGTAATTACATTTCTGGGAAGTACCAGTGCTCTGATGACCACAGCTTGAGCTGGAAGACCTACAAGGAAGTTTCATCCCTGTAAGACCAGATTCTGTCTCATTTGAGGCTTCTGACTCAGAAATCTTTAGTTACAACATTTTGCCCTCTCAGAAATTTAATCAATTCTTTGAGCTCACAAAGTTTCCCTCGTAGGAAAGATTTTGGTTCCTGCTATGGTTTCCTTTTTCTTTCGTTCTCCTTTTACAAAGTGCCAACACTCAGAATAATGAGTCTCCAGTGAGCAGATCACATAAAGGATTTATGTGCTGGATTCCTTTTATAAGTATAGGCAGTTGCATAAAGGATCTGTTTGGCCTAATGGTAAAATGAAAGTTGGTAAATGGTAAAATAAAAATCAGAAAATTTTCATGAAAAAGAGATGCTTGAGCATGTCTTCTTTTCTTCTTTCATTATAAAAAAAAGTATGGCTTGAGAATTTCAGGTGTACATTTATACAGCATAAAACTTGAAGAAGGAGAGAAGAAACTCATTCTTTCTAGGATCTGGGATGAATGGATGAATTAATTAATCAATGATGAATGAAGGTTGATGATACATCAGACTTTTGTCTGTATTTACTTCTATTTAGCTATTTTACATTATTTTTAAAATAACAGGTATTTTTTTTTAATTTGAGTACTTACATCTTGCAATCTTGCTCTGTGTGCCATCTTTGGCTAATCAAAAGGCAATCAATCCTTCACTAATTGTCCTCTTAGATGGCTCTATTTACATTGTCCCATGACTGTGAAGAAACTGGCACTTCCCAACAGTTTGGGGTTTGGGTTAAACTGAGTGAAGTGTGGTATTTCCACAAAGCTGAGATTCTAGGGGAGAAATGCTAAAAAGGTTCTGTTGAATGACAGCAAGAACTGAAACACACCAAGAACTTTGTTGTTGTTGTTTTTTTTTTGTTTTTTTTTTGAGAAAATAGTGGTGGAAAGAATCTTCTGTTCATTGTTCAGTGGAAGGATTGTCTCATCAATACCAGAGCTGAGCACATTTCCTCGTGGTTAAGGTGAAGAGTAACACAGGAAGGCACAGAAACAACTGATCTCCTATAATTTTTGGCTTCCCACCAACAGGGAAGTTCTGGAGATCCCACAGATCTCCTGAATCATCTCTTGTCACAAATCTGCTTTTTTATCACCTTCCCTCCCAGAGTTGTTTCAAATCACTTTTGTATTGACACCCATCTTTAAAATCACCACAGAAACTGCATTCTCTTTGTAGTGGGTATTTTACCACACCCAGAAAACTCGAGGATAAGCTGTGTGATACTTTACATTTTCTGAGCCCTTTAATAAGGGAGTCAGAATGTGCTTGTAAAGTCACAGACATAAATCCTTTCTTATTGTGAGTCCAACCATAAATAATGGAAGATTTAGTTGTGTGGTTCATTATAATATGCAGAAATACAACCAGCAAGAAACAAAAATCTTCTGATAATCTCCTCTCAGCAAATGACCATTTCTTTCTCTATGTGAAATTAAAGAATTTACTTTAAATAGAGGAAGTGAAATCTTCCACCAGATGGTACAATCACTCAAGAAGCTCTTTGTCTTGAGGAAAAACAGTCTGGGATGGTGTGGACAATAGGCTTAGGTAAGGAGTTTAGGTAAGAAGGAAAATAGGTTTTGATAAAGGAAGCCAGGCTTTGCAATTCAATTCATCTTTGAGAAACACATGGCAAGGTATTCCTCTTACTGAAGATAAATGTGAAAAGTCAGCCAAAATCAGATATCTGGTCTGGCTGGGATTTATCTTATTTGATTTCAGGGCTTGATTCATTTCTCCACACAAAGGAATCTGGTTCCCTTTGCCCTCAGTACCCCTGTGTCATAGCTGGCAGCTCCTGAGGATGTTAAATCAGGGAATCACAAACTGGGGAAGGTTGGGAGGGAGACTGGAAGTGTCTGGTCCAACCCCCTGCTCCAGCAGGGCTCCCCAGAGCAGGTTACTCAGGATTGTGTCCAGATTGCTTTGGAATATCTGCAGTGAGGGACACTCCACACCCGCTCTGGACAATCCAGTGCCCGGTCACTGCACAGGGAAGAAGTTCTTCCTCATGTTCAGGTGGAATTTCCTGGGCATCAGCTCCTGCCCATTCCTCCTGTGGCACTGCTGGGGCCCACAGGGCAGAGACTGATCCAACTTCTTACCCTTCACTGAAAACACTTAAAACCACAGATGTTTATATTATATTGTAAAGCATCTTAATTGGTTATGGTCTCCTCTTACTGGGAAACACAACTGAGCCTTGAAGTGTGTGAATTTATGCAGGATCTTGGCCAGGACACTCAATGGATTCTAAAGAACCTCTCAACGGACTAAAGGGACTAAAAGGTTCCATTTTAGGTGATTATTGACCCCAAAGAAGCTGAAACATCCAGTTTGCATCTGGACACTGACATGATGATGTCTAAATTTCCCAATATCTTTAAAAAACCTCTACCTCACAGCTGCCTTTGAAGTCACTAAAAGAGAAAGGATGGCTTTGGACTCAGGGTCTCCTACCACAACACAGCACAAAGGAAGTTCTAGCAGGAACTGGAAGGGTAAACTGACTAATTACCTTAGGCTGGTGATTAACCACAGTGGGAGTTCACTTTTCCAGCTTACCCAGCCTGCATTAGGTATTCATAACCCAATGTGGGAAGTGTGTAGAATTTCACCCCCAAGCTCTCATCCTTCCCTCCTTTCAGAGATGGTGGTGGAGAGGATTACACCCTGAGGAAATGATTATCTTGTCCTCCACAGACATCCAAATTATGTCAGGCAGATTGCATTCAGCAGTGTCTGTGACTGTGAAAATAACCCAGAATAATCAGCTCACATTTACATTCCTAATGTCTGAAATTGGGTGAGACAAGTACTGCTGTAGGGGGATGAGGTGAGTCCCCTCTGCAGTCACTGGAGAAATTGGAATAATCAAAGGGAAAAGTCTGGGAAAAAATGTTCTTTTGGTGCTAAGGCCCTGGCACAGGGTGCCCAGAGCAGCTGTGGCTGCCCCTGGATCCCTGGAAGTGTCCAAGGCCAGGTTGGACAGGGCTGGGAGCACCCTGGGACAGTGGGAGGTGTCCCTGCTCATGGCAGGAGTGGAATGAGATGAGTTTTACGATTCCTCCCAAACCATCCTGGAATTCCATTCCATTCTATTCCATTCCATTCCATTCCATTCCATTCCATTCCATTCCATTCCATTCCATTCCATTCCATTCCACTCTCTCTTTTAAATATAAAGGAAACAAAGACCAGTAACTAGACTTCTGTGTTGTTAAAAATAGGTTATTCATGTTTACCCAAATTAGATTTTTAGGCTCAATCTATACCTAGGAAAAACGTGAATATTTTCTTGGCCCTTAGAATGGGAGCAAGCTTAGTCTTAAACTTGCATTTTAGTGAATAAAAATCAGGGTAGTTGTCCTCCTCTTGAAAAAGAAACAGAATGGAAATTATGTTGAAGTGGCCAGAGGAAAGCAAGAAAACCAATGAATAATACGATGCATAAAACAATTTCTGAGGACAGGAACAGCTGGTCTGTCAACTCTTTAGAGACTATTAATAGGAATGAAGATTTCATTGTGTGTCACTGGGAAAAGTAACTTCCCTTAGGTTGGAAAAAATAACTTGCTTATTCTTGAATAAAATACAATGGAAGTAGAGAAGGGATAACTGACAATTTTGTTGTTTTTTTTTTTAAGTAGAAATGCTGAAAGATTAAAGGAGTTTATTTTTAAAAGAGTTAAATAATATGTTTGTGGAAGACAAGTACAAATCAGATATCTTTCAAATTCACAAAGCGCCTTAGATACTTGGGTGAAATTAAGTTTACAGATCAAAACAGGTAGGACAGAATCCACATAATCCAAGGGTCTGTGATTTCTGCCTTTATTTTGGAGGTGTCCCCGGGGTCAGGCCAAGGAACATAACAGAATATGGGCACATATGGAGTCAGAGCCCCAGGACATGGCAGGACTCAATTTTATCCCAGTAAAACAGTAAAGAGATAACACAGGGAGAGTTTACAGAGAACATCCACTGGGCAAATTATCCTCATGCAGCTCCAAGCACTTGCCTGATATTGAGTGCATTCCCTTTTTAATGTCTCAAACCCAGCCTATTGCCTTCAGTTGTTTGATTTTCCTGCTCTCACCCCTCTGTCTCAACCATCCCACAGAAATCACTCTCAGGAATAAAACCTGCAGCCTTTTTTTATGCCCTCCTTTTTTTAAAGACCATGAAGTTTTGCTGTTAATTACAGTCACAATATGTTTCTCAGTAACATCATGTTCTGCCTGAGCACTGAATTATGTGCTCTCTGTAATTGCAGCCTCCTTCCCATAATCCCAGGGCTTTTTGTTTTGCATCTTCAGTCAGATTTATCAAAAGATTGTTTAGAAATGTCAATAAATTCACCTTTATGCTCTGGCTGGTGGCTCATGCTGCAGACCCACCTCTTTTCCAGCCTGAGGAAGTGCTGGTGGAGGAAACACAGGAAGTTTTTATTATGCAAAACCCATTTTCAGGTAACATATGGTATCAAGACCCCATTCTCCAGCTTCCACAAAGGTGCTCAGCAGCTCAGCAAATGTCAAGTAATTTTCATTAAATGGCACCAATTGATTCAGAATATCCATGAGGGGGATTAGGAGGAATCTCAGGTCTGTTGCCTTATTGATTAAGTTTCATACCAACACAATGGCTTGCTGTTGTTAACAAGAGGAGGTTTTTATGCACATCTGTTGTATTCTGAGCCCAGGTTGATGCTCTGGAGCAGCAAGAAAACAAAGGTGGTTTTTATCTTTGATTAGTTATCCTGTAATTCTTGGAGAAAAAAAAAATAATGCTCAGTTAGAGGCAGCTTATCAGACAAGGACCTATTTTGTGACAAAAAGTAGGAAAATGCATCAGAGCATACAGAAATATTATGAGAAGTAAGTATGATTTCTTTCCTGCATTATTTCATTATTGGATCTTTGGGTACATACAGAGAAACAGCAAAGAGCAAAATGAATAAAGCAAATTAATATGATGAACAGAAATTAGTTTTTAGACTAAGGTTTTAAGGATCTGTTTGAAGTCATGAAGGGATGTAAGAAGACTGAGGAAATCAGAGATTTTTATATAGGTGAGGTTTATAACATTAACTACAGAGAGATGTTACAGAAACACAATTAAAAAAGGCTTGATTTCCTTATTAGGATGGAAAAAAATATTATTACAAAAGGAATTTCCAGATAATTAATTTAAATCTTAAGGATGGGAATGTGGACTGCTATTTTGATCAGCTGGAGATGAGATAGGAAAAGCAAATGGAGGAGAGAAAATGTATGAGAAAGCAAATATTGAGAGAGCAGATCTGCTCCATCAAGAAATGCCTTCTCCTAAAAACTGCTTGCAAATACTCATGTCAAAAAACTACATTAAAAATTACACACACACACACAAGGAAAAAAAAAATGGTTTACACTTGGGTTTGCTCCAGGCTTCTTGTGATGACCTAAAAAACTCATTTAAGTGATTTTCAAGGCATTAAATAACAGAATCCAGGTGAAATATTGGAGTCTGGAATGCCACACTTGTTCCTTCAGTGGCATTTTTGTGTTTACAGCGTGGCTCCTGAGAGAAATTCCCTTTGAAACACGAATTCCTCAGCAACAGGACCACAAAATTTGAGTTGTGAGGGGCAGGTTGGGGCCAGAGCTCCATCCCCTGACCCAAATTGTTCTGTTATTGTCTCATCCTGTATATTTGAGTTGGTTGAATAAAGTTCAGCAGGAATTATGAGCTGTTCCTGTCCTGTTTGATAGGTCTGCACTTGGCATTTTTCTTTGCACTAGAAGTAGAAACTGCTTGACACCGTGTGTTGCCTGCCTTGTAGTGGGATCCTAAAAGTTACTCCAGTGTGACAAGAACCACCGTGCTGAGGAGTGAAAGTGGCCACAATTTTAACTTATCCATTACAGACAGGGGAAAAGTCAAAATCAGGCTTAATTTCTTTTATTTTTTTTATTTTTTTTTTATTTTAATCTCTTTATTTTTCACACAAATCTGTTGGAGTTACGTCTGAGGCTGTGCACATCAGGGTTCAGGTGCCATTTTGCAGTAATGAAAGACAAACATATAGAAAAGAGAAGATTAAATGAGAATTTGGTTACAAATGTTATATATTGCATATCTGTAATATTTAGGTGGAGCTGGAAAACCAGACACAGGACTTGTAGGAGAGCTGTACACCTATGGACAAAGCTGGAGAAATAAATATTTCTTCTAATGGCGTTGAATGCCTATTTTGAGGTAACTTAAGCAAGCCCCAAATCTCCTCTGACTGTACAGAACTTGTGTGCTTAACACCACTGGGAGATAATGAATGATAAACAGGATATGAAACAGCTCTTCAGTCTTATCAAGGAAAACTGCTTTTGTCATGTTCATAATTTTGGTTTTGCCAGGTCCTGAAAACAGCTTGGTGCAATATTCAATGGGGCAAAAGCCAGAGCTGGTGCCTGGGTCCTATGAACCTGACACTTAATTTTTTTTCCTCTTTTTTTTTTTTTTTTTTTTTTTTTTTTCCCCTCAAAAAAATCTAATCTGTAGGCAAGAAAAGCTTTAACTTTCTTAGCACGAAGAAATAAACCTGAGCTCAAGACATCTTTGTGACACAAGGGCCAAAACGATCTTGTTTGAGTTGTGGAGGAAATTCTGGCATTGCACAAAATTTTCCGCCTGAGAGGAGGGGGATGCCAGAACCCAGAAATTCCATCTCTGAGTCCCAGAGGGAATCCCAGGCTCTCAGACCCGCTCGGACCCCAGATCTCTGGAAAATCAGCAGCCACACTCCTGGCCCCATCAGGAGGAGGGGCGAGCTCAGCCTCTCTCCTTGCACAGAGAATTCCAGGTGTGCTCCAGGTGTGCACCGGCAGGTGCAGCGAGGCGACTCCAAAGTCCCCGGGGGCATCCCGGAGCATCCTGATCCCTCTGCCCCATCCTGCGGGGGATGCCGGGGGGTCTCGGGGAGGTTCGGGGCTGCCGGGGCGGTCCCTGGGCAGGTGGGGGCGGGCAGAGCCCGGGCTTTTGGCAGCAGCATCGCAAGAGGCAGAGGCAGCGGCAGGACCCGGCGGCTGCTGCGGAGGATGCGAACTTTGCGCTGGCTGCTGCTGCCGCTGGTGAGTGAGAGAGAGAGAGACAGAGAGAGTTTCTGCTTTGTGAAGAANCGGGCTGGGGAAAGTCCGCAGAAGGCACATCTGGCACAGCTGGATGGCTCCCGCTGCAGCCGGGCTGGGGAAAGTCCGCAGAAGGCACATCTGGCACAGCTGGATGGCTCCCGCTGCAGCCGGGCTGGGGAAAGTCCGCAGAGGGCACATCTGGCACAGCTGGATGGCGCCGGCTGCAGCCGGGCTGGGGAAAGTCCGCAGAGGGCACATCTGGCACAGCTGGATGGCTCCCGCTGCAGCCGGGCTGGGGAAAGTCCGCAGAAGATGGGTGTAACTTTTCTCCTGACAGGGGGCAGGCAGAAAGAAAGAAAAAAAACAAGGGAAGGATTAAGAGGAAAACGGTAAAATGAGACAGAAATGTTAGAGGGAAGGAAAGAAAAAAAATATCCCTGAGTTAATGTGTTGACCTAGCTCCTTCCATTAAAATTTTCCAACCTCAAGATTCTGTTAATAAATGCCTTTAGACATTTATTGATTTTTTTTATTATTATTTATTTATCATCTTTGGATGCTGTTAATAAATGTATTTTCATTTCCATTCATTAGAACTGCAGTTTGCAGAGGACAGAAGAGCATCCCTAAATCAGAATGGCTGTGGCAGGGCTTTAGACAGACAGAAAGGGACAGGTTGCTGTCCCAGCTGTCCTGAGAAAGGCAACTTTGCAGGACAAGGAGGATTAACTAGAAAGGAATAGTTCCTCCTGGTGGATGGGGGACATTTACCTCTCTGAGAGGGCACGGATGTTTTCAGTGCTGGAGGTTTCTAATATCACCAAGCAGGAGCATGAGCTGTCAGTGTGCACTGAGGGCAGCAGGTGAGGTGGTGCCACTGGACTTCAGGGAAGATGGATGAGCACAGGGACACAACCCAGGCACTGCCTTCCCTCTCTGATCCCCATGCTCCAGCACGGGCATTGCCTGGGATGTTTAACAAAAATTAGTGCAGATGCAAGCACAGTCATTTCTCCTCTTTGCCCTCAGCCTCAGGGAAGTGTTTGGAACCCTTCCTCTGGGTGTAATTACCAGGGACTCGTTAATTGAAACTTTACTCATTTCACAGTGAAATGTTCAGCGTGGGTTGGGATTCAGGCTCCTGCTGGAGTCAGGAGGGAGAGAGTCACCTTCCCAGGAAACATTCCATCTTGTCCTGAGAAAGCCAGATGGACTGGGTGCTTCCCTAGGGTCTGCTTTCCTCTGTGGATAACTGCGACAGCCTAAATTACAGACTGATCCTGACCTTTCATTTTGAAATAGTCAGAAATACTGTGTAAATTTTCACACCTGCACAACCTCTGGATCTTGTAGTTTCCTCTGTATTTACACAGATTTATGTGCAAGGGATAGCTTGTGGGTCCTTGCTATGCAAGTGTAGCTCTTATCATGTGTAATACTGCTCTTTCATGCAAAACCAGTCAGCCTAAAGGGTTAGACTGCTGCAAGTAAAGTGATTTTGGCATCTGGGCCAGCCTTTTTACACCTAATGGAGGCACAACTCATTCTTGCAGTCGTCAGCAGAGTGGAGCTGATCTGAAGTGATGGATCGTGCACATCTGGGGCTGCCATACATCATTTTAATGTTGCAGCATATTGCAGCAGGCTGTGCCCATAATAAGAGACATTCTATAAACTGCATGATCTACACAGCTTTTGGCCTCAAAATATGAACATCAACTCCATGTCTGGTGAGAGGCAGTGCTCTGAATGTCAGTGGGGTTTGTGTCTCAATCTAGGTCTCTTTGCTTGCTCAGTTGAAGAGTCAGGGAAGGACTGAGCACTGCTTTATTCCCTGAGGAAATAATCCTTTCCTATTTCAAGCACCATTCCTGAGCAGAGAAACAGTTCCTGTATGGATTCTGGAAATAAGCCATTAATCAGATATGAAAATAAACCAGAGGGCTGATCTTGAAAAGTTCCTCTGTGGAACTGGTACTGTTACCTCCTGCCAGCTCCACAGGGATGCTGCAGGATATACTTTGTGCCTTGCAGAACAGAGTCTTTGACACTAAAAAAATTACCATTCACTGGTAAGTGACAAGGAATAGAGAGCAGTGGAGGCTGAAATGCATAAAAATGACTTTTCCTGTCTTAAAGAGTTCATAGTCTCAGGTAGCAGACAACAAGGAGCAGAAAAGACTCTGCCTTCACTGCTCTCCCTGCTGTGCCAAACTGCTTTCCTCTTCAAACACCTACTTTTCCCATTTCTGGGAAGGGCTTTAGTCTGATCTAATGAATGGAGGTGAGAATGGAAACACAGGTTGGTCACCACTGAGCTGTACATTCCCTTCAGAAAAGTATTTCTTGTGCTAGTGGATATATGGATCCAAACCCATGGCAAGATGCTGAGCTCCCAGTAAAACAAAGCCGGGTGTCTAAATTTCCATGTTTAATTTGTGCTTCTTCTACCAGCCTGGTCCTTTCAGACCTTCAATTCCCCTCCATGGGGAGCTGGATGTGTGGAATAATCTGGTTTTAGGTTTTTTTTAGCCTGAGGGAGTTAATGGAGGGAGACAGGCTCCTGTACAGGCAGTCACTGTCCTCAAACAGGTGTCTGAGCAAAGTATGAGGAATCCTTCCCTGGAACTGCTTGTCTGCTTTCCCTGATCATTAAGGGAGGCTTGATGGGAGAATTTAGATTAATCATCTACAATTAACTGTCTAAAATTAGGAATCTGGTCTAAAGCTAGTCATTGAACCTCCTTCAGTATTACTGGGAAGAGATGGAAACACTCCAAGAATACAGATCAATTAAATGAACTAGCTGTAGGACTTTGACTTCCTGGTTTCAGGACTTTAGGATTAGATGACACGAATCTCATCTGCAGGCAAAAAAAATTATACAGAAAGGGAGAAAATTCTCTTTAATTTACAGGAATACTTGCAATAGCAAAAAATGGGGATCCTCAGTTATTAGTGTTCTTCAAACATTAGTAATAATTAAATGCTCTACCCAATTTAGCAGAGCATTGATAAATTATTTTTTCTCAAGGTAATACTAATTACACAGCATTCATAAACAAAATAAATTAGTATGGCTGTGTTATCTCATCAAGAATACCTATGAGTGAATAAATATAATGATATACATGGATAAATATGTATAGCAAGTGCTGTTCTCTATAAGGTCATGCAGTTAAACACAGTCATATAAATACAGTCCAACCCACAGAGGAGCATTCAAGCATTGCTTGAAAACAATATTGAAAATATGTTCCTCTAAATGACTGTGAGGCAATCAGCATCTCAGCTTCCCTTCTTCCATAGGTAATCGAGTTAGAGAGAGAAAACAAACACAGAAAATATCCTCTAGGTAGTCATTTTCAGCCAAAAAGACTCTTGAAATAATCTATTTAACTGACTGAAGAGAAAGATTGCAAATGAGGCTTTAGCTTTGGGGCTGGAAGGTTCTGGGATCAGGATGGTGCCAGAGCTGGAAGCCAAGGGCAGGACTTGATGTGAGAGCTGAATTCACAGCTGGGGACTGGAGTTCTGTCACTGCTGGGGTGTCCTGGTGCTTTTCAGAGTCCACAGTGGCAAACATGGGGATGGTGGAAAAAACCTAGATGGATGCAATTGAGCTTGTAGGAATTGAGTTGACTTTTTTTTACTGCAGAAGAAATCTTTATTTTTTATAGTTTCTTGTTTTCTGACAGAACACAGCACTACACATATGGTGTTATAAATATCCCAGAATTACTTACAGGCCAGGGACTGGACAGGAAGATTTTTACTGCAGTGAAATGGGAATGTAGCTATGAAATGGACAGGAGCTCATGGAGCTTGGGGTGGGCCCCAGATCCCTCCAAAACACATGTGAAAATTGGCTTCAGTGTCCTGCACTCCCCAGTCTCAGAGATTTTTAATTAGCACTTGGCTTTTTGAGGAGTTAAGCAGATGGAAGATTTAGATGAGAGACATGCAACAGACTGGAAAGTTTATGAAAAAAGCTGAGGTTTTCTTTGTCTGTTATTCAACCTGTCTTCAACTTTTTCTTCTTTATCATGAGACTTCCTCCCTCCTAAAAGCCTCTCCTGCCCATCAAAATCCCACTAAAAAAGAAAAAAATGTGTGTATTTCAAAGTACATCCTGATTCTCCTGCCTGGTGTCTTTGGCAATCCTGGCCAACTTTCAGGACTAGCTGAACACTTCATTCCACACTTAAAAATGAGGATTCAAGAATTGTATTTGCTGTGCTTCTCTGTATCCTAAAATACCAGGCAAGTTTTAATCCTCCAAGGTGGGAGTCCGTGTGTGACATGAACCCCAGACAACTCTGTGTGAGGGAGAGCTGAAATATTCAGGCATCAGAGTGCTACCAGAAGAACTGGGGAAGCACAGGCAGCAGGAACTGGGAGTACAGGATTAATTCCAGAGCATATCTGAGATGGGATCTGAGTGAATGCAAGCTGAGGAGACAGAGGCAGAAAGACCAGTGGTGAATATTCTCAGTCAATGATTTATGTACTTGATGCAAAACCCATTTGTGAGGCTTTAGGATTGCAGGGCATGGGAAGCTGAAACAGATCACTGGAAAGAGCCTTCACGTTCTTGAAGCCTTCTCATCTTGTCAATGAATTCAGCCAATTCTTCGAGCTTTGATTAATTTTCAAAAAAGACTGAGTGTTACTGCTGGCTCTTTGATCCCCTGGAATTGCTTTTTCAAAGGTGAATAATATATTCAGTGCCCAGCTTTGAAGCACTTCCCTCATTTTCAGAGAGCGTAGAAAATATCCCTACTTTTCCCCCAGTGTGCTAATGGACTTCTTAATGAGTGAAGATCTGTCTTTTGTGTGACATCTAAATTAGAGTTTTTCTACCCCTCAGCAGCTTAGGGGCACCAATTTTGGATGGACTCTCAGGAAAGATTGCTTTTAATTAAATTGCACTAAGTGTGGCATGAGGATGTTGCTAGAAATACTCCTCCCAGAGCTTGCTAAATCTCCTGTTGTCTAACATAAGTATATCTAAGCCCAAGGTGCCATTACATTGATTTTTCTGTGCAGATTTGAGGAAATAAATAAACTATAATGGAACAGAGGAAATAGAAAACAATGTTATACTACTCTCAGTGAATAAGCCACTTAAAGTTTCGGTGCAATAACCTTACAAGACGTGAAGAAAATGAATTCTAAAAGTAAATGCAAGCCCAACATCTGTCTCTCCAATTACCTATGGTTGTCATAGGTAATTTTTTAGTGTTCACTGTGTTGCAGGCAAGATTGTTTTCATGGTAAAGGACTAAGAGTTAAAACATCCCTGTGAATTTTGACTCAAATTGGTCAATAACATTCAATCCAGGAAAAAAACAAACAAACCAACCCTTTGTGTTATGATGCTCAGGAATGCAAAGGTCAATTCCTTGAGGACTGTCCACAACATTTCCTGAAATCTCTACGTTTTAGGTGGAAATCTTGGAATGAAACACCCCACTGTGATTTCCAGTGAGAGGCCAGGTTACTGCTGAGATACTGGGAAATATGGATCCAAGGAATAACATTTTTAATCAGCTTCTTACACTTCTTGCTGTGGCAGGGAACACTGTGCCAGGTTGGATGTGTCTGCTCTGCTTCCTAAATTTTCCTTTTTTATGGTGATCAGGAGCTACCCTTTTCCTACAAAAGCCACCTTTTCAGCAGATGCCCCCCAAATTACCATAATCTGTCCCTGCACCAAATGCAGAGCTCCTGCTTTCTAGAAAGCCCCATCACCCAACCCCTCTAGGCAGATTAGAGCAAAAACTTTTCACTCAAGGCACTGTTAGACTAATAACAGGAAATAAGCCAGAGACAACAAATCACAAGTACTGCTCTGCCCACAAGGCTTTTCTTTAACTATACAATGGTTTAATATATTTCTTTTTCTTAAAGCCTGAGGAAAATTAATTAATTGAAACATCATCACTGCTCTTGATTTCTCATATATGTGTCATTTTGTCTTTATTTTTTTCTGTCGAACAGTGGCATTACTTTCAGTGAGGCTGCATGATTATAAATTAATAACACCAGCCTCATTTTTGTTTCTTAGGGGATAGTCTGTGGGTTACATCTGAAATAGGGCTTGATGTTGATTTTCAAACCCTGAAGTGTCAGTGGTATTTAATCTCTGGTCCATAACGAAAAGTCTGGGCTCCTGTTGTTGTAGCCCTGCCCACCCCAAATCCAGTAACCCAGAAGGAAACAAACTTGGACCCAATGGTAAATTGCTCTACCTATGAATGTCAGTGGGATGGACTCCAGGACCACCAAGGGTATCAAAGAATCACAGAATGGGTTGGGTTGGATGGGACCTTAAAGATTGTCCAGTTCCAACCTTGACACCTTCCACTATCCCAGGCTTCTCCAAGCCCCATCCAGCCTGGCCTTGGACACTTCCAGGGATCCAGGAGCAGCCACAGCTGCTCTGGGCACCCTGTGCCAGCACCTCCCCAATCTCTGGTTATTACTACCACTGGATGGGGATTTCCAAAAGAAACCATCTAATCTTTTTTTCTGATGATTTATCACCATTTTCAGAGGCAGGATGACCTGGACCTGTTTTAGCAATTCCTGTCATGTGTAAAATAAGGCAGTACCACTACCCAGGAGTGGGGCATGAGCTTCCCCAGCCATTGTAAATGAAGAACTTGTCCATTTTTCCAACAGCTCTGATGAATGATGGGGATTGAGGCTCTGGTTCAGCAGATGTGGATTTATCAAAGGAGAGAAGAGAGGAGATGCAGCCTGCTTTGAGCAGCAGGAGTCTGGCACGCTCTCTCAGTGTCCCTCATCCCACCTGTATCAGCTGTGTGTGTCTCCCAGACTGACTTTTAGAGAAAAGATAACTCTTCCCCCTCTGAAATTTTTTTTCAGAACTGTTTCTCCGTGTTTCTAGGATTCCCAACTTTTCTGGCATGAGGTGGGAGTTAATTTAACCCACCACACCTCAGTGCTTTTTTTCTAAAACATTTCAAATTTTGTGGTTTGTCTGCTTTTTGGGTTGTGCCTTTTAGCATAACCTCTCAGCAGAGGACTCAGAGTAGATGGTAGAGCATCATCTCGAATTGCCATGACTTTTAAACACGAAGCCTAAGAATATTCCAAATACAAAATTATCACTGTAACAGAATCCAGGAATTCCAGAAAGTAGAGGAAAGGTATTTTTCCTGTCCAGCTGAATCCACCTTTTTGAACTGAAATAGTAAGAGATTTATGGAGCAATTATTTTGTTACTTCTACTCGGAGAATTCATTTGTTATGTGGGCAAACTGCAAAGTGAAATGTCTGTTTAAATGTAAAGTGATGAGCAGGGATCCTATTACTACCTGAAAAATTTCATTTCAGAATTGAGTTACTGTAGTTGAAGAGCAAAAAGTACTATTTTAAGAGTCACTCATGCTGATTTATAAAATGTATTTTGAATTAGCCACTGGAGTAATATAATGCATGAAAAAGCACCATGTCTTAACTTTCTTTTCAAACAGTGCCCCTCATCGTCTTTCTGTTCTAATATTAGCATGGATGAGCCATCTCTGGGACCTCATAATTAAGACAAGTCTGTCTATGCTACTTTAAAACCCAAATGCGGGCAAAGTTTTAAA
>VZTT01016514.1:107081-126873 GCA_013400855.1 Buphagus erythrorhynchus | reverse complement strand
AGAGAGATTGTCATAATCCAGCCCAAGAGTCCCACAGTTACTCTCTGATTCTGGCATCTCCTTTAAATGTGTGGTGATCTAAGGACAATTATCCTGGAATTTTTTTTAGCTGAAAAAGTTAACAACTTCCCTCCTGTCTCGCTGCCTCTCAAATAGTGACAGATCATTTATTGCATTGCAAGGTGGCTGCAGTCTCGTGTTCCTGTTTGACTTTTGGTGAGACCACGAGAAAACTTCTCTCAAAGAACAATTTTTATTTTCTCTTTCCATGCCAGAAAATTCCACTGCACACGGAATTACATCCATATGCACCTGTTTGTCTCCTTCATCTTGAGAGCAGTTGCTGTTTTCACCAAAGATGCTGTTTTGTTTGCAGATGAAACTATGGACCACTGCCTCATGTCAACGGTACTGAACTTCCCCTCTCTCTCACCCTTGACTGAACATTTAATTCTTTTCCTCAAGGCAACAGGGAGATCTTTTCTCCTATTGCTAAAACTGAAACCTTTAAACAAACAATATTATGCAAACCCAAAGACCAAGTGCTGAGGCTGCACTCAGCTTTGATATTTAGGTCTGTTGACTCTAATGAAGCTCGAAAAATTTCTACCAGTAAAGAATTTAATCTTTGTGAAAAAGCCAATATTTTCCTTTCAAAAATCTAGAATAAAGTCAATATAAATTATGAAACCCCAAACCTACAAAAATGTTGTTATTTCTTCATTCTTGTGTGGCAATATGAATTTTGCTTACATTTCTATAGAAACCAGCCATAATGAGAGTAGGCCTGATAGGTTTTTCTCCCTCTGCACTTCCAGGTTGCTTGTAAGGCTGCTGTGGCCTTCTTCCAATTCAGTATTTTAGCCAATTTCTTCTGGCTTCTCATCGAAGGGATCTACCTGCAAACCCTGCTGCTGCTGACCTTTGTTTCCAACAAGAAGTTTGTGTGGTGGTTCATATTTACTGGCTGGGGTTAGTTCTCCCTTCCTCTTTGTGCCATTCAGTATTCCTGGTTGCTTGCAGAACTGGATAAAATCTGTGTTTTGAGGTAAAAGGAGCCTGAAAAAGGTGACACTTTTTAGAGGGAAATTCCTCATTCATCCAGTGCTGCTACATCAAAGCCACATCATTGTGTTGTCTTCTATATCCTAGTTATTTACAATTTGTGGTGAATAATCCAGGCCTCAAGAGGATAAGTGATATGGCTGGATAATATCCCAGAAATATATTGAATTCCTCCACTGACTAAAGAAGTTTGGGTGACTAAGTTGCCTTTTGTTTTTAGCTAGCAGAATTTGACAGATTGATCTTAAATCATGTGAATCCAGGTCTAGGAATCAAAAATTCTATTTTTCATTTATTTTCAGAGATCTCCTGACTTTAAGAAATCTTTTGAGGTTATACAGTAATTGAAATTATATCTGATATGCAGAATAGGAATGTGAATTAAATTCCTTTCACTGCTCAGAACTGTTTATTGTGACTCTCAGATATTCCCATGTCTCACCTTGGCTGGTCTAAAATGCAGGCACCCAAACTGAGTAATTCCAATGACATTTTTCGACTCAGAAGTGAAATCCTAATTATCCTGAATAAATATTAATTTATCTTTCACCTTCAGATTTTTAGACTTCATTTAATGTAATTAAATTTTTTTTGGAACTATTCCAAGTAGGATTGTTTCAAAGTAGACTCAGCACTTGATTGATCATGGCAAACTTGAGATAAGAAAGCAAACAACTCAATTAATAATGTAGTAATCCTCATCTCCTTCTGCAATCAATGGAAGGTAAGAGATACCTCAGGGGTAACTCACATCTTAGGTGATGTGGAGGGAAATATTTCTTTTCATTAATTAAAAAGTCAACTTGGACTTAACACAGTCCCAGCTTAAAGGACTTGAGCAAAGGGCTGCAATTTAGAAGGACAAGTTCTGGGCCCTTCCTACAGATATCAAATGATACTTAGAAAGAAATTGCCTCCACTTCTTTAGAATAATCAGTGAAAATGTCACCTGCTTCACATTAGAGTCTCTGTTGTGGCAGCTTTGAAAGTCACCTCGTCTTTGGAAATTCAATTCCACAGAAGGAGAGCAAAAGCAATTTTTGCTTTATAGACCTTCTTTAAAAAAAATGGTCAAAAATGTAGAATGATAGAAAGATAAGCAGCACTACAGTGAGGTTAGAAATCTCTGGATCCTGGATTCAGTTAAATTTTCATGGAACTCTTATCAACTGATTGGTCCAGAGTGATCAGTAAAGGGTCTTTGGGACAAAAATGTGGACTCTTCCAGCTGCTATAGGAATATTTATTGGCCATAATTTATAAGATAAAACAGCCCCAGCTAAATAAATGCTTAGTCCAGCTTTACAAGTGCCTGTAATTCCTATCCAAACCTTCAAGTAATTCTTTACATTTATTTCTGAAAATTTAGTTTCACATCATCCCCTATTCTCCTTTGTTATGATTTCATTCTCCTTCCCTTTTATTCCTTTCTTTTTTCCTTTCCCTGGACTGGAAATTAAATTCTTTCGTAAAGTTATTGAAAATTGTCTGACCCATAATTTGACCTTTTAACCAACTTTGACCTTTTAATCCAACTTGCTGCACTGTGAACCTATTGGAAGAAAGATCCCATGGGACATGATACCCAAACTAATTATTGTGTTCCTGTTGATTTGCTCAGGAGCTCCCACTGCTGTGATGTTTGCTTGGGTCCTCACACGAATCCATCAGCAGAACACTGGGTAAGTCAGAGCTGGGATAAGGGGCACAAGGGCATCCTGTTTTTTATAGTGTTCTGTTCTTCTGGTGGGGAAAAAAAAAAGATGTGTACAGAAAAAGGTAAGGGAGAAAACTCTCATGATTCAAAGTTGTACCTCTAATTTTTACAGCTTGTACGTAAGTGAGAAAATACTTTAGTCTTGTGATTTCTATGTCCATACATGGGGTAACAAAACCTGGAAATATCATATTAACTATTGAAGTTATTGAAGTTCATTTAGGTTCCCTAATTCCCAGTCCTTGAAATAATTGAATTTCAAGAAACTTGCTGCTTCTGTATAAAGTCAACCAGAAATTACTAACTCTAATCTCTTCAAATAAGAGCTTCCCAAACAGCCACCATTGCTTCAAGTAGTGTCTTCTTTTGTTTCCATTCAATTATTTTATTTTATTTTCATCTGTATCTTTTAACATGAGCTACAAATAAAAAGGTTGTTTTCTGTAAGGTATCCAGAAGGCTTTCAGATAATTTCACATCAGCTGGAAAAGATACTATTTTATACCCACCTGCTCAGAACTCAGGAGAGTTGAGTAAGAAGTTGAGTTGAGAGTGGTAAAAAGAGCAGGAAAGAAGCCTGAACATACAAATATTTTTTTTTTTTTTTACTTTACTTTGGTTCATCAAGCTGTAATTCTTGCTGATTATATTTTCTTTAGATTCTACTACACAGAAACCAGGGACATTTAGACAGTGATTTAAAACATAGTGTCCACCACTTTCCTCTCCTGAGGCAGAAATGCTTTTGTGTCGTGTGGGAAGTTCCCATGGGACAGATAAAAAAAGGGTTTGTTTGTTGTTTCAGATGTTGGGATGATGATGAAAATGGAGTGGTGTTATGGATCATCAAAGGCCCCATCCTGCTGACTGTATTAGTGAGTATTTTCATTTTCCCTTGAGTTTCTGCATGTAGATAATTTTATTTAGTGTGCTTTTAAAATTAGTTCTTAAGACAAAAAAACTCCCTCATCCATGAATTTATACCACCTGAATTTAGGGAGGGAGCAATCTGTTTTTGAGATCTGTATCTGGTATAATCCCTGTCATAAACAATGTTGAGAACAGGGGGGACTTTTTTAGACCATTGAAAATCTACATTTAAAATCTAAATTTAAAGTTCTGACCAGAAGTACAAGGCATTAATATCAGACATTAAATGATATTAAGATGTGTGGGTCTACAATAATTCAACATAACTTTCATCATATTTTATGTACAACTATATATTGGTGGGAAACATAATTATAGTTTCTAAAGCTATTGATCTGAGCTGAGAACAGATGAGCATTGGTTTATAGAAGTGCAATTCCTAAAACTGGGGATTTTTAGTTATTTGTATCAACTGAAGGCATGTCCTGGTTCGTAGTAAATTTATAGATTTTGTCTTGTCTTTACAGATTAACTTTATTATATTCATTAATGTGATCAGGATTCTAGTCCATAAATTGAAATCTCAAGAGGGAGGAGGGAAACATTCAAGCCACTTCGTGTAAGTGTTTCTGGGTCTCTTAGGATTGACCTGTTTAACTGCTGTAAGAAATTTTTTATGGGTAGGAGAACAGAATGTTCTACTCCTCTTCTAATAGAAAGAGAAGAAATGACAATGTGAACTTTCTTTTTCATCCCAAATATCACATCTCATTTTTTATTTCGGTGCAAAAAGGGTGGCATGCATATGTCAGGGACAAAGAGAAAAGTAAAATATAAAGTATGAAACTTCAAAAGCTTGAAAGTGTAAACACTAAATGCTAGGTGATGAATCCATCTCACTCCCAGTCCTTTCCATACAAATGGCCACATAGAGAAAGATGCAGATAATTTCCTTTGAATTCTTTGCAGTAACAAGATTCAATAACCAAGCCTAGTCCTGGCTGTTTATAAACCCCTTCACAGCCACTGGAGATCCATCACTGCACTCTGTGCATAACTTCTCTGGATTCAGTTGCCTCCATTTGGAGCTGTTCTCTGAATTTTAAAATGTTCCAACATATAATTGCTGTCACTCATTCCCTGTTTCTAACAGTGCATTGTTCTTTAATTCTTGCTTTTCCAGGCGACTTGCAAAATCCACATTACTTTTGATCCCCCTCTTTGGGGTGCACTACATTGTATTTGCATTTTTCCCAGAGAGCACCGGTCTGGAAGCTCGGCTTTATATCGAGCTGGGCCTGGGCTCATTTCAGGTAAGATGGACAAAATGTTTTAACAGCTCTGAGATGTTTGGTCTCTAACACCACACTTCAGGCTGGTTATTAGAGCAGGATTTATTAATGCATCCAAATTCAGTGCACACATCCCATCTCACTCCTTCACGAGCTCCTCTGTTTCTTGCTCCCTTATTATTTGAAATCTCTGGGTCAGACTTCACATGAATAATCACCAAATAAATAAAATATCTATGTTTATTGAATAACAATGACAGATAGCCATGAAAAGCAGTCTGTGGATTAAGGGGAACTGATTGAAAAAGATTTCACATGTAATAAGGATAAGGGGTGGTAAATAAGAGTACATAACCACCTGCTCTGCCCTTACCCTTTAGCAGTAGTGAACCATGTCAATATCTCATTGTTTGTTTTGCTGTTCCACTACTCAGAACAGCAGCATGGATTTGAGAGGGTCATGGCCTCTGTGTGGTACATTTTGGACTGAACAGCTGAGATCATTGCCCTTTCCCTTTCCCCTGTACCCCACCACAAATTGTCCACATTGATCTGTGTTGCAAATGATTCATCTTCCATGCTTGCCTTATCTGGGGGAGAATTTGTTTGTAGGATGCAGTAAACAGCACGTTAATCCTTGTTGTCTCTGTAGAAGGGAAGTAATAAATATAAAATGTCACCAGTCCATTGAGGAATTGAATTCTATTATGAAAACTCAATAAATAGTGAATTCCAATGGAAAAATGGAAAACATGCATTCTTTGTTGTCTTACACAAACTGTGAATGAAATCTGATGTCTGTTATTGATTCTAGATTTTAAATCCATGTTTTTTCTCTCCCTACCCTCCTTGTCCTAGGGTTTTGTTGTTGCTCTCCTATATTGCTTCTCAAATGCAGAGGTGAGTAGCAAGTACATGGGATTATCAAAACCTTCAAAACTTATAGTCCCCTCTTGTTTTTTAATTTCTTTTCCTATTTTCAGAATAGATCTGTCTTTGATCTGCTCCTGAAACCATGACATCCCCATATCTTTTTTGTCTCTTGGTAGCTTTGTTGACTTTATTTGTATTCATACAGTTCTGACAGGAGGACACAAAATAAACTTTGAAGCAATGACCCTTTAAAAATGGTTGCTGAGTTTTCTGTCAGGGGACTTTTCTCCTGATTTATGTTTGATAGCTCTCATAATGATGGCTCAATGGAAAGCTTGTAGAGCTCCTCATTTTCCCTAGGTTTATTTTCTCCTGGTGACTTTCTTCATTTTCAGTTTTCTTTTCCCTTTTCCCTTTCCTTTTTTCTTTCTCCTTTCTTCTTTCTTTTTCCCCTTTTCCCTTTACTTTTTCTCCTTTCTCCATTCCCTTTCCTCTCCTTTCCCCTTCTCTTTCCCCTTTCCCCTTTCTAGGTCTGCTCATACAATCAGGATGTTTTATTCAAACACTTTCTTTCCTGTTTTTATAACATTGGTAGAACTTGGGTAAACTCCCTGCAGTAGAATGTAGTAAGCCTATCATTTATAAACTTCACTAAATTTGCTGGCACTTTCCCCCAAAAGAGCAGAACAAATCAAAACTGATGAGAAAATGTAAGAAAGTGCATCTCATCCTCAGAAAAGTGAGTAGGTTAATTGAGAATGACACACTAATGGTGCCTCAGTCTCTGCAGTGGCTTAAACTTGGACAATTCTCATAGAGCATGGAATTATTAATGTTGGAAGAGCCCTCCAAGATCATCGAGTCCAAGCTGTGCCTGATCCCCACCTTGTCCCCAGCCCAGAGCTCTGAGTGCCACCTCCAGCCCTTCCTTGGACACCTCCAGGGATGGGGAATCCAAACCTCCCTGGGCAGCTCCTTCCAATGCCTGACCACCCTTTCCATGGGGAAATTCCTGCTGGTGTCCAACCTGAGCCTGCCCTGGAACAACTTAAGGCTGTTCCCTCTCCTCCTGTCCCAGTTCCCTGGGAGCAGAGCCCGACCCCCCCGGCTGTCCCCTCCTGTCAGGGAGTTGTGCAGAGCCACAGGGCTCCCCCTGAGCCTCCTTTTCTTCAGTTGAGCCCCCCCAGATCCCTCAGTTGCTCCTCCTCTTAAACATAATTTTCTCTCCAGACCTTTCACCAGCTCCATTGCCCTTCACTGGACAAGCTCCAGCACCTCACAGGAATGGCTAAATGGAGGTGCAATTATTCGTCCTATCCATGGATGAATAATTCCTAAAATATGTTTGTTACTTAGGAAAACAATTTATAATGGCCATTCTGAGAGAGTGCCCTCAAGACTTAGCTGTGAATACAGAAAACTCTACTTCCAACCTGCCTTCTGTATTGCAGACTCCCTGCCAGCAGCCTTTTAATTGCTTCAATAGCCTTTTAATAGCTTGCATATTGTACCTCACAACACAGAAATCCAGTAGGTGTTAAAAACAGGCCAGGCAGAGCCTGATCTCTGGCCCCAAGATGAAGCTGGGTTGGCTTTTGTCCATGTTTCTTAGGGATAACTTCTCCTGGAGCAGCTTTGCCACTCATTACCACTTGGCAGTGCATCTGTTGTGCTTCCCTGGAATCCTACAAACTAATTATTATTTTCTGTGTGTGTGTGTTTGTGCAGTTTTGAGTATCTGTGACAATGTGAGAGACTGTTGCTGCCAGGCAAGGTGTTATGAGCATGGATGAAACTGAGGGGTGCTGGAGGGCCTTGAGTTTGCTGGGATAGAGCTGGAATACTGGATTGGTGGAGGAAATCTCTCTTTTATTTATTTGATTCCTGGAAGATCCAGAGATCCATGCATGAAGTTGTACTCAGGGGTTGTCTGTGTGTCTGTGTGGTTAACAGGGAAAATTGAGGCAGAATAGGGGCCACCAAAATGATATATATTGCCAGTGACTTGCCCTGATGTCCAAATGTACTTCTGCATGCCATCCTCTGAATTTCTGAAATTAAATCTGCTTCTTTTCATAAGAAATAAGGTCAGAGTTCAAGTTCTTTTAGAAATGTGTTAAGCCTTAATCCTGACTTATCTGGGCCAAGTACTCAGGCAGACTTTTGGGCATGTTTTACCTCCAGTGTTCATTAAGACTTAATTTCCTCTTTGTTTGCAACATCCTGTAGGTTCAAACTGAGCTGAAGAAACAACTGTGCAAGTGGCAGCACCAGGAATACCTGACCTTCACCCACAGACACGGGGCTTTGTCCAGAGAAACCAGCCCAGTCAACTATGTCACTCAGCTTTCCCTGCTGGACAAAATCAGCCCCAAAAGGAGAAACTCTGTGCTCCAGGATGGGGTCACCACTGTCTGAGGGGCTCCAGGAGGACCAGTTGCTGTGACACTGCAATGTCCCACCTAAGGGGTGGCCAGCTGGACCCTTTGTGGCTTTCCATGGTGTCAGGAGCCTTCTGTAAATTCCTTGTCCTGAGCAGGAGCTGCTTTTCTCATCTGATACAGATCTGTGTCACAACCCTGGTTCTCTCTCTCCTGAAGCATAAAACACCCTTGTTTTGTTGTGGAAAGACAGATTTAGAGCTAGAGTGAATCAACAGGTTAGCAAACAAAAAACAAAAACAAACAAAAAAAAAAACCTCAAAACCACAAACGGACAAACAAAACCAAACAAAACCAAAACCCCTTACATTAACTTCTCCCAGGCCCAGTATATTTGTCATATCTTTGTTAGCATTTCCCAAAATTTCCAGTTTCCAAGACCACGATTCCTAACCATCATTTGAAAGGGTTATTTGCTGGCCAAGCTTTGCCATAATGATTTCTGATGTTTTACTACTTGTTTTGAGATGTCTTGAGACAATCTAATGGAAATTAAGCACAGAAACCTGACAAGCACTTACCTATAGAACAGTAATCTGCTTTAAAAGAGAACTCAAACTGTCTTCAGTGACACAAAACACCTGCTTGATTATCTTTTTTTCTTCTAAGCCTGCTGAACAAAGATTAAATTAGGCCAGAGTATCCCTAACCTTTTCTTGTCCAAAGGAAAATATGGAGCAGAAGAATATTAGGCAGATGATGAGTGAAGGAATAAATCAGAGCAAAGCCAGTGCCAGGTGCCAGCTGGGTTAACTTGTGCTCAGAATCACTTACAGACCTGATCTTAGTGCCCAGTTTTTTTTTTTTTGTGGGACAGACATTCAGAACCTTGAAGATCAATCAGTGAAGCACCCAATTGAAGTGTATTTTTGTATTTTTGTGCTTTTTGAGGACCTGCCTCAGTCCCACCCAGCTGGACTCCACCTCAGCCTCTCCAAAAGCAAAGAAAAGGCACAGCAGGGACACGAGGTGGGTTCAAGGCAGGAGCATTCCCAGGAAAACCTGAAACAGGCTTGGAGACCACAGCCATTCACTCACTCTGAATTGCAGCATCAATTCAGCCTAAAAAACCCCCAGTATCCCAGTCCCTCTGTTTGCTCTGCTCTTGGTTAATTATTCAGGTCAGCAGACCTGAAATGATTCCTGGAAATCTCTTTGCTGATTTTAGGTTGCTTCATCTCTAGTTCTATTAGAGCAGAGATAAATTGTTCAGGCTTCTATAAATATGATTCAAATAAGTTCTTTATTAAATAGGCATTTAACTCATCTGTCACAATGTCCTATGTTTGTTGTAAGGAGCAATTTTGTCTATTCATTCTTATCAGCTTTATTTGTAAAAGTAACCTCTGTTCCTGTGTTTTGTTGCAGAGCGCAGTAATGAGAATTTGTAAACAAAATGTATGAGGTACATCTATAAAATTTAAATGACAATTACAGCTGTTGTGAGTTTGTACATTTAGTTTATGTCAGTTTGGATATTTCCTTTGAGTTTGTACATTTAATTTGTGTCAGTTTGGATATTTCACCCGAGGCTTTATAAAATAAAAGGTTAATAATCCTGGGGAATGCTAAAATTTCTTAGATAAATATTTGATTTGGGCTGTGAAAATAACCCTGATCCTTTTTTGGTGACACACCTGAGTTCCTGTGGGTGTGTTTATGAGTAGGGAATGTTTCAGGGAGGGATGTTTTGCTTCTCAGAAAGGCAGGGAAGGCAGCAAAATTGTCCCAAGCCGTGTTTAGCTGTGCTGTGTGTTCTGTGTGGAGCCACTGCCACCTCCTGGAGCTGGATGTGTGCAGCCCATAAAGCCAGGCAGGGCTCCCAAACCTCTCCTGAATGAGTTTTAAACCACTCCCAAAGGGCAGCTGCCAGAGATCATTAAATTCCATCAGCTGCTTTCTCCTCCTCTAATCTCCTGATGTCTTTTGCAGAGTTTAACTCTCCAAGAATTATTTTAAAATCCCTTTACAAACTACATGACACCCTGAAAAGATCAAAAACTACATTTTCGGCTGCTTCTTATGGTGTTGCAGCAAAGACAGTTTGTTAAGGTAAATGAAATTTTTAACTGAGAGTAGATTTCTAACTCTGATCATGTCAGCATGTTTTTTTCAGAAAGTTTGATAGATTTGGCTCCAGATTAAAAGAAATCCTTCCAGCAGGCAGCTTTACCTGTTGTGCACATTGAGAGCTTCCCTGAGGCTGCCTAATGCACCCAGAGCAAGAATTATTTGAGTATCTGAGGGGGATTTTTCAATTGCAGAAAATACAACTGAATTCAAGGTAGTTGCTCCTTGGTACGTTGACATACCTACTAAATGAAGTTTTCCTCATTGAAATCATGTGTCTGGGATTTGAAGCAAAAGTGCTCTAGTGTGGTATTTTGTCTTTGAAATAGTGGATATTTACATAGGGATTGTAGAGTACCTGAAATACTTTTGGAGGTGCCTTTTCTTTCTCTGCCTAAGAGGAAAAAAAAATCACTTAGGCTACATAAAACATTTAGAAATTAGAGTTTTTCCAGATTCCCTGTTCTACATTTGCTTTTTGCCTTGATTTCCATGATTAGGGAGGCACTGACTGGTGCAGTCATTCTGCACATGGTGGGAAGGAGAGACCTGTGCTCCATTATCCAGCCCTCAAAAAAAAAAAAAAAAAAAAAAAAAAAAAAGAGCTGAGGCTGCCTCAGGTCATGGTGGAAATCCATGTGAAGGGTATTTAGAGTGATTTGAAAAGTAGCAAAAATGCAAATATATAGCTGTGCCCTGTCCTTCCCAATTCCCCACCAGCCCATGGCTCCCTTTGCTCCCAGGTCCTGCTCTCCAGCCCTGCTGTTCCCTGACACATCTCTGACCTCAATTTCACCAAAAGTGTGCCCATTTTTCCATCAAAGCACACAGCTCCAAGCACCTGTACTTTGGCTAAGCAATGAGTTAAAAGATGCAGCCTGTGTGGGGGATTCATGGGTTCATGAGGGACAGGCAAAGCCTTATGGAAACTGAAACAAAGGATGAAGATGGGGAAAACATCAGAAATGGCTCATCTTCTGTGGAATCCTCTGTTTCAGGAGTTTGAATGTACTTCAAAAATTAAAAAGTTACCCTGATGATAAAACTCTTCAGGTTTGCTGTGACTATAAAAGAAAGGAAGCCTTGAAGCATATCAGGTGTTACAGAGACCAAACTATTTCCACCTTCTCCAACTGGCAATATCTTTGTTTGAGGACAACAGAATTTCTTCTCCTGTTTATACCCTGTAAGAATAATATTTAGCCCCCAGAAGTCCTGTGGATCAAACCCAGAGCCACAGGGGTTTTTAGAGAGTGTGTTACATTTGATTTGGTGATATGAATCCACATTCCTGTCTGATACTGATGCAGGGAGATAAGCACCAGTGGTTTATGGAGAAGGAAAACTGTGCATGGCAAAGACCTTTCCTCTGCTTGGTCCAGGACTGACTTTGGCCAGCAGACTCCAGGATCTCCTTCCCATGAAGAAGCCAGAAAACCTTTTAGCCCAAAGAGCTTCTACTTCAGGAAAAGAATACACTACCCTGTAAGTTCACAGACAAAAAGTTCTCTTTGGTGCAATTTTATATCAGAACAGACTTTTACAAAATGATAATACATTTATTGTGTCATCTACAGCAGTATACATGTTAAAAACAATTTCTCAAAACACAAAAAAGGTTAGAAAGCAGCAGTTGATACCTGTGTTTCCACCTCGTAACAAAGCTGAATAACCCCAGATCCCATTACCAACTAAACCAATTTTGACCAAAAAAGGTCAGTATTAGACCCAACAGGCCAATAACTTTGTACCTTGACACAGTCAAAAGCCAAAATACAGCTTTCCATCCGGTAACTTGGTTCTTCTCAGAGCTATAGCAGGTTGCATTGCCACTAAATTGACAAGTAGAAGGGAAAGAGAATGAATACACCAAATATTTGTTTTTTACAGAATATACTGATACACAAAGGCCTCTTGAGACTTCTCTGCAAGCACAAAGTCCATTGGGAAAGGCATATGCAGAAGCCTAAGTAATTTCAGACACTGAAGAGTGTCATATCACACAGTGTCATATCACACAGTAATTCTTCACATGGATGAATTCCCCAAAAGAAAGCCGATGGGAAATTGCAACTTGAATCATAAGAAGGTGAAAGACCATGAGGTTCAAAACATTGTTCAAGCTCTGCTGGTGTGTTTTCATACACAAAGTACAATGTGTATTTAGCTGAACTTAGCTCTTTAGTACAGATATACACGGAGCATCATTAACATCAGAGCATCCTCAGCTGCTACTGCATCCTCCGTATCTTCCTACCTTGTTCTTAAAAGCAATTCTGAACTGGTTGCATGTGCCTGACTGCTAAAATCAGAGGGTACAATCCTTTCTTTTTTCTCTTTTTACTGCATGTTCACGATATACTGTGGTTTGCAGAAATGATGGTTTGTGGACACAATCTGACAGGGAGAACAAAGCATCCTGGAAACTCTGCATGAGAGATCCTAACTCTTTACCAAGCATCCTCCTCCCCCAAATTCAGTTGGTAATACCCAACAAAAGCCAGCCTAAAGCTTTTCAAGACCATCATTTCTCAGCATGCATGAGACAGAACAATAGTGACTGGGCAAAGCTGCCAGGGAAAATTCATTTCTATCTTGGCCTCCCCAGGGTCAGCATCTGTCTCTAATCTGGTCAGGGAGATGTCCTGGTGGACAGGAACAGCCACTTGCAAAGTGTGAATCATCTCACCCCGGAGCAGACATCAAAAATGTTTCATGCTTGTCCTGTGAAATTGCTCATTTCTCTCTTGTGACCAAAAAGGAAAAGTGGAGAGACCAGAATAAAGGAAGAAATCTTCACTTTTGATGTCTAAATGATGTAGCTGTGTCCTCAGCCTCAGGAACACAAGATCTCTTCCAGAGGTTTAACTCTGAGCCAGAACACCTAATGCCAGTAGTGCCAGATGTTGAAAGGCACACATATCTAACATAGCCCTTAATATTTAACTCCTAAGGAAGAAAACTACTCAAGAGCAGATGTTTGGTTGTATTTTAGCATTGTGTATGTTTCTACAGTTGCAGAAAAGGGAGCCCAAGGAGCACTGCCTTCACTGAGATGATAAAGTCTGAGTTTGGACTGAATCCCCCTCTGAGGGGGATTTCTCTGTTCCCTGGATATCCACAGATATGACTTAGGAACTCCAGCAGACACTGATCTTGTCTGGATGCCAAGCAGGATCCCATGTGGTGTCCACATATCCTGTTCTCACCAGCCCTTGAGACTTTCCATGCAGTGACAGCTCTGCTGAGCTCACAGCCCCTGCCCTGCAGTGCCACAGAGCAGGAGAAGCACAGTATTAATAATACAAGCAAACCTTGCTCTGGAAGCCTTGCCCATAGGAGAAAGATCTCAGAACAAAAGAGAAAGTCTGGTGTCATAGAATCACATAATTTTATGGGGAAAATCTTAATTTATTGCATTTTCTAGGTTTTTGATCTGTGAGAGCCTTTGCATAAATACAAAAAGGACTAAAGCTCTTCAGTAGCCTTAAAGTATCTATTGCTATACAAAGAATGAATTTATTTTCCTTAATAATCATCCATGGACACTTCAGAAACCATCTCTGGGCTCTGGAGCCTCCACAAGCCACAGACTGAAAACTTCTGGCACGGGCAATTGTTTCTGAAACACTACTGAAAACCAAGTTCAAATACCAAGGCAAATAAAGCCAATTAAATTAATGGAGTTTGCATTTCTTTTGGTGCTAGTGTTTTCTAAAGTCACTGTGAATATTTTTTTTCTTTTTTTTCTATAACTCTGAAATTTTGATATCTAGTTTCTGTCAGGACTGGGCTGGAAAAATAGTGTAAAGTTGGATATTTGTATAGCTCACAGGCCAGATTTAGTAAAGATTTAGTAGTAGTGTCAGACAAAAGCACTGAAACCTCCCAAATTGACACCCTCAGTGTATTTTAACCTATTTTAATGATGATTTCCTGAAGTATTTTGACTGAATGTGTGTCCCATTCATTTGATTGGAAAAGCTTCCATTGCAAGATTATAACTGAAAATAGAAAAGCAAAATATTGGAGTTACTTTCCCTTTAGGTCTGGCTAAAAAAATTTGTTCAACCCCTAAACCTCATTTATACACTTTCAAGAACTGGAAATCTTTCCCTCTGTTTTTATTGTTCCTTTTTCTTTTCCATTTTCCCCAGGATGCTTGGCCTGCTGCTTTCAGGTAATTTTCCTGCTATGCTTAATGGATCCATGTCTGTGTATATTTGATTCTTTTCATTCGTTTTGCTGCTCAAATTTGGATTAGAGCTGAGAGAAATACAGCTTAATAGCACGATTATTTTTAATCTTATCTTGCAGCCCTATGATCAAAGACAAGCTGTGGACTTCATCTGAAATAAATAAAGCTGTTTATATCTCAGGAAAAGAGAAGGAAACTGAAGGCAAGATCAGTATGACAAGGAATCCAAGTGAGCCAGGAGTTATTTCAACTCCAGGTTCAGATAAAAGTTGTTTTTTTTTTTTTTTTTTAAAATGCTGAAAATGTTTTAAAGTAACTTTCCAGTGGGAAGAGAAGGTGTTGAAAAAAATGGTGCTGAATTTTAAAAGGACAGGTGATCGATTTAGGAATGGGAGTAAAATAACATGAAAATAATGACAGTTAAAGAGCTTCCTTTATACTGAGTGAATATGTTTTGTTCTTGATCATTTTGGCTTTGTCTGTTTTTAGCTATTGGTTTCTTTTGTCCATGGGACTTCTGAAAAAAAATCCTGAATTTTGAGATGACCAGAGGTCCCTTCATATGTAAGCACTGGATCTATCCTGCTATTCAGAAGTGGAATTTCATCCACCTTTGATATGAAAATATTATGAAAAGCCACAATTTTATAATACATGGGCAAGGCAAATTATGGCAATTAATCCTTCTGTCACTGCTGAGGAGGATCAGTGTCTCATGGTCAGGTTTTTAACATGAGTCCAAGAAACTTTTATCTTGTGTCCCATTCTGGTCCTCAAAATGCAAGAAAGAAGTGGCCAGACTGGAGAAGGTCAAAAGGAGAACCATGGAGATCATCAAAGGGATGGACAATGGGGGTAATGAAGAAAAACTGAAGGAATTTTTCCCTGGAGAAAAGAAGCCTCAGTGGCAACTTCACCAAACTATTCCAGTACTAAAAGAGTGGTCAGAAAGAGGATAAAGGTTCTCTTTTTCACAAGGAAAAAAGTTCTCTTTTTCACAAGGATCCACATGGAGAATATCGGGGTGACAAGTTGCATAAGAAGAGGAATCATCTTGACATAAGAAAGAAATTTTTTTTAGAGTGAGGACAGCCATTCATGGGATCAACCTCCCCAGAGGTGTGGTGTGGTCCCTACCAGAGGAGGTTTTCAAGCAGTGACTGGACAGGGTCCTGGAAAAACTCATCCTGGCTCCCTTTCTCATGAAAGGATGGACCAGATTTGTCATTCAAGGTCACCTCCAGCCTTGGTTGTTGATTCTGTGAGCTTCATTCCCTTCTGGAAGGTGTCTCACACTTGCCATTGATGATGGAGAGAGTCCAGGGAGAGTAATTTTTGCAAAGGTAAACTCAAATTATCTTTTCATGCCCACTTCTGGTTGTTTTTCAACCTTGTCATTCCAGGGTGCTGTCCTTAAGGTGCAATGAGAGACAGATGCTGAAAGGGAGGAGCCAAACACCCCATAAAGTGTCTGGATTTAACTTCCAAACTGCATTTTCCTCTGGACTCACCTACCTTCATCCCTTCTCCCACCACTCCATGTTAACACCTGGTTTTCAAATGCAAATACTTAAATGATGCAGAGGAACTTGGGTGTTTTTCCCCTCTGATTCAAAACTTCCCAGATCTAAGCATTTAAGGTTCTTTCCCTGGGCTCTGAGTTCCAGAAATACTAAAATTGAAAGTAAAAGGAGGTGACATCACCATGCAGCAATGAAACAGCCTGGTCCTTTACAATCTAGGTTGTAGTTTTCATTTTTGAGATGTGAACTGTCCTGCAGTATCAGCACTTCATACTGACAAGTCAATAATCCAAACAGTGGTTAGATACAGTAAATAGCCACAAAACCTGCAGCACAGAAAGTTTTTGTACATTTATAAAAGCAAAATAAGAAAATTAGACAGGAAATACATTATGGACATGGTAGAAAAAATGGCTCAAGGAGCACTGCACGCTTGTTTTTTTTTTTTTTTTTAATTGTGTACTGTTTTTAATAACACAGCCTTTCTAGCTCCAAAATATATTTCACAGTGAAAAATCAAACAAAGCACTGTTACACTCAGTTGATATTTACACACACAGAGAAGCAAACTGTTGGATTCTTCCCTCCTGAAACAAATGGAAAAACAGCCACTGTGAGGTGGCCACACCTGGCCAGCACCTGCAGCTTACATTCAACAGAGAGATTTGTGGAGAGCTCATTTGTGCCATGGCACCAGAGTCTGGATCCCATTGCTGTGTCCACCTCAAGTGTGACATTTCCAGGGACACTGGGAAAGTTCCAGTGAATCAGGACATGCCAAATCTGCCAGTGCATCAACACTTTTATTCAGAGGAATAAAATCATAATAGAAGGTTTTGTTTTTGTTTTTTGTTTCGTATAATATATTTTATATTTAGTATGTTGAAGATCCCATTTCTTCTGGTAAATTCAGTGCTGGTGAACAGATTCAATTTTTCTACTGGACAAGAAACACAATGCCTGCAACAGTAGAAATTTCCCCTTCACTGCTCTCCAAACTCCTGAGCATTGGCTCAAGAATTAAGGAGCAAATCCAGCTTTCCACAACTTTTCCATCCTTGGGCTCTCTAGCTGGGACCACCAAAAATTAATGGTGATAACAATGTGCTGAGGCCAAATCCTAATTCCAGGTGAAGTGGGTTTATTCTACCAATAGCAGCAGTTTTCTGTACTGATTTTAATTTAGCTGAGGACCTGGTCTCCAGAGTGCAGGGTTGAAGGGTGGTTTTGGTGATGTGGACATTTGCCCACAAGGCACTGGACTGAGATCCACCAACTCAAACTGCAGAGCACTGTAGAATGCCCAGAAAACATCAAAGCCCAGAAGTAAGCTCAGAAAAATTTCAACAACAGAAAAAAAATTAAAAATAAAAAAGATCCAAACACCTCCTTGCTCCAGACTGAAACAAGAAAAAGTCTCCAGCTAGAGGCAGTTATTTGACATCTTTTTCTCCACAATTCTAATTTATTAGTGGTTGAAAACTGGCTAATAGACCTACATGAAAAAAATAGCTTTTGACTTTTTTAAAATAATACATTTAAAATGTTGGCAATATAATCCTTGTGAAAGCCCATCCTACAGAAAATTGCCAAGTATGCATTTACCTGATAAATCTGCCTTCCCTCAACTCTGTCTGGACAGCAAAGCACCTGGCTCCTGGGAAAACTTTCTAGAATTAAGAAGCATCTGAAGAGAGAAGAAGGGCCAATCTATCAGTTAGAAACACTTTGATTTTTGCAGAGTTGAGAAGAGGGAAACAAATTCTGCTCTCAGAGCAGCAAATCAGTGCTGTAGACTTGGTAAAAAAAAAAAAAAAAAACAGTGTTTGGATCATATAAATCCCATTTATGAACCTGGAGTAAAATGGAAGTGGTTTCGACTGTTTTGCTGGTCCTCTGTGCCATGGCAGATTTCACATGACAGGGCTGTCCCCGTCTCTTAAGAGCATGATCCTGTACCAATATGACCTCAAACAACATTTCTGTCTCTTTTAAATTAAATTTACATTCATTTAGATGGCTCCAGCCAAGAGCAGATTATTCCCATAAAGGATTATATAAGTGTTAAGTATTATTATAATTAATATTTCTTTCACAACTTTCTGAGACCCTTCTTTTTTCTCCTTTAAAAAATAATTAAACTAGGATTATCTTTAAAAATCTTTGCTTAAAATTACATCAAAACTCTTTTTTTCTTTTTTACTTGAACTAACAAAAACCAGTGAAATTAAAAGCTCACACTCAGCTGACACTAAAATTCCAAGTATTTCACGGTTTTTTTCTGTTTTTAGTTTATGATCATGTCAACTAACACTGAAGAACAAGCCTGAATTTTGAATTTCCTGGTTACTATTAGTTTCAGTTCAAAACTTCACATTTAAAATGCCATTTTCATCTTTGTTTGTAATATATGCATACACATACACGCACATATATATATATTTGATATATATATATATTTCTCAGTTCATAAATTCATAAATTCAAGATGAAGGGAGCGCTGGGATGGCCCTTGAAGCCTTTTCTGCGCTGCATAAAGACTCCTAAGAATTGACATCATCGACATTGGGTTGAAGTAGATTTGTAGCAGTCGTGGCATTAACTACAAGGCAAAGGTCGAAAGAACATTCGAGTTCCTCTCCAAGAAAAGCAGTAAGAGCATTGGTGGTGAAACAAACAGAATATTCCGAGAGAGAGAACTGCCAGGTGTGGGAAGTCATCCAAGGTCTGTATCCTTTCCTTCCGTGCCATCTCACTGTTCAGTTTAGTTGGATTTTTTCCTCACCAAACGCAGGTGATTTTTTACCTTCCAGGGTGATCCTGCCAGGCCCTTCTTGTGCCTCTTTGCTCTGGCAGGGAAGAGTCAGCACACAGAAGTCAACCAGGCTGCAAAGGCACGGCACTCTGTGTGACAGCACTGCCCCAAGCCACCAACGCCATGTGGGGCCACTGGGGCAGAGGGTTGCAGGTCACCTGGAGGGAAAGGCCACCCTGGAACTGACTCTTGCTTTTAAATTGGGAGGGAAGGGACAGTTATTCGTGTTATTCAAAGAGTCCAAATGATCAATCTATCAATCAATGCCAAAAATAGAGCTATATCTCAACTGCATGGCCCTTTTAGAAAATTCACAGCTTAGCTAGAACAGAAAGCATTCCTGGGAGTGTCCCTGGGGACGGAAAAGCACAGCAGATCCCACTGCTCTCGCCTGAAGTTCCTGCACTGATGTGCAGTTTCATGTTGGCACAGCTGTTCCTTTAAATCCAGTGGGAATGTCTGACTGAATCCAGCCATGAATTAATTTTCTGGAGATCCTCCTGAATCAGCTGGATTGATCAACCCAAGCACATTAGCTCCATCCAAAGAGAAACACTGCGGAAATTCATGTGCCAAAAGACAGGGACAGACTAAGAAATGTTGGACTAGGGGGAAAAGAAATAAAAATAGGCAGATCCAACCCAAAATGGAAACCAAGTGGAAAAACGACAATGGTCATGTCCATTCACAGACTAGGATCAGTTTGGCAACCAAGGATCACAACTGCACAGCAATCACTTGTTACTTTGGACGGACACGGATTACTTGCAGATGCTCTGAAATGGGAATAGTTGAGTGGGTGGGTTTGGCCCCTTGTCTGTCTTTTAAACATTCTCCATTAATGCCTTGAGTACAGCTGGGTATTTACAGTGACTGTTAAAAAGAGATATTTACACATTTCCTTTGCTTTTTCAGGAGAGGAGAGGAG
>VZTT01016514.1:88672-106795 GCA_013400855.1 Buphagus erythrorhynchus | reverse complement strand
AAGGAAAGGAAAGGAAAGGAAAGGAAAGGAAAGGAAAGGAAAGGAAAGGAAAGGAAAGGAAAGGAAAGGAAAGGAAAGGAAAGGAAAGGGAGACCTACACCACCACCAAAACTATTATTTCATTTTTTTCTTTTTCAAGGATGGTTTTTGGTTTGCTCATTGGTTGCTTTGCTTTCCTCAGCTGCTCATGTCGCCAGGTTCTCTGCATTTATGCTGGACATCCGAATCTGAGAGCTGCTCTTGCTCAGAATGGAGAGTTGTGTCCCCCCGTTCACTCCGCTGCTCGCTAGAGAAGGATGGCGATGTTTGAAATCCACAGCAAAATACCGGTTGACTTTCCAGCTCCTCCATTTTCTCTTTATTTCTGATTGCACCTTTAGGGAGAAACTTCAAAAGGTCATTTTTTATGTACTTAGCCGCTCGAGGACATGCTGACAAATTATCAAGATTAGAAAAAACCCCACAATTCGACAGAACTGTTTTTAAGGTTACTATTAAAGTCCTAATTTCAGCAAAATCTGAAGTTACTTCTCCACGTCTGGAAGAGGTCTGGGCATGTAATGGGGAACTACAGCCCAGCCCAGGTTCTGTTTCTGATTTCAGATAATTTAGGATTAGCCCAGAGGTGCATGGAAGACGTGATCAACACCACGTGGAGGAAAAAACAGCTTGTTTTCATCACTGGCCAGTACCAAAGATAAAATAAAGAGCCAAAGAAACCAGCAATCAAAAAGTGCTGGGAAATATGGAAACACCCTGTCCAGAGGCAGCTTCTCTCACCCCTCATTAATGGATGGATGTTTACAGAAAACTTTGCCTCCTGCTCTCAGATCCTCTCCAAGCAGACCAGCTCTGGGGTTAATGTACATCTGTGCCACCCTCCTTTTCTTGAGAGGTTTTGTTTTTTATGGGCACCCACAGTAAATTACCAAGAGTAAAATAATCCAAGATCAGAAGTTCAGTAAGGCAATAAGTAAATAATCCCACAGTTTTTCTACTTTTCACTCATTGCCAGCTTCCTGGCAACACTGCTGGGGTGTGCACAAGTGTAGAAATATATAAAGTAGTAAAGATTTAATATAAGAGAGATCGTAATAGCTCAGACCAACATTTACTTGATTACTCATTCCTGTATCATATTTCTGAATTAAATAGTGTAAGAACAAGGAAATATGAGATGTTTTCCCAGTATATTTTTCCAATCTCCAATGAGCTGCTGCGTCAAAGATATTTGTCTTGTCTGTAACAGTCATTGCTGGACTTTCCTGGATTAATATTGTCAAAATGGATCAATGTAAGTCAAAATGCTAAACAAGGGCTTCAACTGTATGGACAAAAACTACAGGGAGGAAAAATCCAGCTGAAAAACTTACAGTCTCCTTCTAGGACCTCCGAATTCCTTTTTGATTAAAGCATAGATATTTATACATTAGATAGAGCATGGAGTTATATTATCTCTGTAAAAAGGGAATAGTGTTTGCATCTGGAAGAGTGTGGTATTCCAAACATTTTCTTACGGTTGGAAATTTAGTGGAGGCACAAGACTTCTCTAATTACCATTTTCTGATACCTTGAGAGGGAAAATGGCTTTAATTAACCTGGTTGTGTTGGTTTGGCTAAGAACACCCTCCACTCCTTCCAAGGGGCTTCAGGAGATCTTGACTACTCCCATGAGCAAAGATAACCCGTAAGTTTGTTTGATGAGCTTGGAGATTGTTGTGGTGTATCTGAGAAGGAATCACTCAAATTAAAGAGTCTGAGACCTTTCTGTACCAAAGATCAGCAATGCCAGGCTATACCTGCACTCAGTCCCCTTGAAAAGAAGAAAATAAAGTGATTTTAGGAAAATACTCCAACTTTTGGGGTGCACAAAAGATGTGTAGCAGTGGAGGGGAGAATGGATGAACTCCAGATGTTCCATGTTCCTCTTAAGGCAATATTGAGCAGGGAATCCTTTTCCATCAATTCAGAAAACAATTACCTCAGATAGTCAGTCAGATAAACAGGCAGGGAAATGCAGACTGGAGAACCAGAAAAAAACACCAATCTGGCCAGCAGCAGCAGAGGTTGCCATGTGCTGAGAGGAGTGAGGCTTGCAAGGCACCCAGGTGGTGTCTGGGGGATGGCTCTGGACATCTGACACCCGTGGGCTCTGTGTGTGTAGGGATGAAGGTGGCAGAGCTCAGCACAGAAGCTGGCACCAGTTGGGTGGTGCCAACAAAAGAGGCCAAGGACCCACGAAAATTCAGACTTCAGTGAAGGGTTTGATGCTGCTTCCCTCAGCTTTTTCCTAGGAAAGCTGGCAAGATTTAGAGTGGGTGGATGATGTGCAAGAGGGGAAGGAGACCATACTGAGAAGTGACCAATGGTTTTTATTTAGCCTGGCACTTTATCTTTAATGGTATCCTCCAGGTATTGATATTGGACTCCCCACTGTTCCACATAAAGCATGGAAAGGTTTGGGTTGGAAGAGACCTTAAAGGTCATGTCCTTCCACCCCCTGCCATGGGCAGGGACACCTCCCACTGTCCCAGGGTGCTCCAAACCCCATCCAACCTGGCCTTGGACACTTCCAGGAATGAGGCAGTCACAGCTGCTCTGGTAATCTCTGCCAGAGCCTCACCATCTTCATCACAGTCCCAGTGATGGGACTGAAAGCACCATCACCAATTTGGCTGGGGTTCCACACTGAGTGGTGACAGGGATGTGTCAGACCTCTTGGAGAGAGCTGAACAGGCTGGGAGAGTGGGTTGGCAAGAACAGGGCAAAGTTAAAAAAACCACTGCAAAACTGTGCACCTGGAGTGACATTTCAAAGAGACCTGTCCATATCCTAGCCCTGTCAGGAATCCTTAATCTGAGCCATCATCTCTGGTAAGGCCAATGTTTTGGTTTGAGAAAAAAATCACAAATCTTTTTTTTTTCTTTTGGATTTTTTTTTTGTTTGTTTGTTTGTTTGTTTTTGGTTTTTTTTTCTGAGAATTGTGAGATTCAAACTAAAGTATCAGGGATTATGGTAGATGATGAGTTAGAATGGACAGCTGGAACAGAAGTTACTCCCACAAGAAAATGGGATGTGGATGACAGGTGAAGAACATTAAATATTAAAAGTCTTACCTCCCCATTCAAGAAGCAGTAGAGAACAGCAACAACAAAACCCTAGGGATATGGGAAAGAAAAAGAAAAAAACTAATTCAAATCCTGAAGGAATGACAAAAAATACCTGGAGTTAAAAACAAAAAACAAGCAAACAAACCAACCCAAAATCCTGGTATACAAGACATACACATAAATGAGCAAAAACACACTCTGAGAGCTGTACATGCAAAGTAGTTATAAAGAGTAGAGATTTGGTTGTAAGGAAAGCTGAATTCAGTGTACAATCACCTGGAAGGATCCCAGTCCCAATTCAAACACCAGTCTCTCCCTCTTACTGACATTCTCAGGAGAAAAGGCAAACACTGTGTAGTGAATTCCAAACAAGGGGATCAGCAGCAGGGTGGAGCGAGCCAGTCTCCTGTCACAACAGAGGGAAAGAACTTTAATGCAGCCTTGTAATTAGCAACCTGCACTTTAATTAAAGAAGAAAGCACAGAAAATATTTTGCTGACAGACTTTTGGGAAATACGTACACCGCATAATTATACAAACAAATATGCAACATCCCTGTTTGTTCCCAAGGCTGTTTGCACACACACTGCAGTTTGCTCCCCCTTCTTCACACTGCTAAAGCAATGGCACATTAATTATGCTTAATGCTCTCTGCTGCTATTTTAATTGGCACTATTATAACCAGGAATTTTCTCCTACCATGCCAAAAAGTGAGGGGAATCTTGCTAAGGGATTCAGACTGCTACCATGGTACAATTATAGACCTCTCACCACATTGCTTAATCCCAGTGGAGTGTTTGAAATCAATTATTTTTGTTGATTTTTGTGTGTGTGAGCGAATATGTTTCTGCACAGCAAAAAACCATTCCAAAACAACCACACAAATAAAGCTAAAAAACAAAGAGCCATACAAATAAAAGTTAACCCCCCTGCATGTTCTTGTACTCCAAACTATTCCTGAAGGTTTGATTTTGGTCTCAGTTTATACTGCTGGAAACCTAAGTGCAATTCCACTGTTTAACTACTTCACTCTTCCAGAATAAAGAGGTTTCAGAGGGAAATTAAGCTCAGCAGATATAAACAATAGGTCTGGAAATTAATGTATTAATGTGAGCACTTAACTGGGGAAATTCCCCCAAAACAGGGCCCAGCAAAGACTTGTGCATGTTTTGGTGAGTGTCACTGTCTGATTGAGCAGCAAAAAAAAGAGCAAAGAGAAAGTAAATGTTGTTCTGAAAATAAGGCAAGTGCTTTATTATGGACAAAGTGACCTAAAAAAAACCCTCCAGGACATTTTCAGAGGGGAAGAATATCACTGATTAATTTCAGGTAAGTGAAGAAGGCAGATGGAGGACAAAGGAAGATAAAAAGCCATAGAGCTTTTTCAAAGAGCTGTGTATTTCTTAAAACTCAAATGTCCCCTCTGCTTTTATCTATTTGGTATATTGCAGACAGATTTGAATTTGCTAATATTTACTCAGTGGTAGCCCAAAATGATGTTGGTTCTAGCAGCACTGAAGGCATAATTAACACACTTTCAAGAATTTTGTGAATACAATTATCTCCAGTAGTGGGACATTCATGTCCAGAATGGGACATTCCCAGCTGGTGTCTCTCAGTCAGACTTTGGGCCCCACTGGGGATAAATTCACCCCAACTCTTGCCTGGAGACTTCACTAAGCACATCTGAGCCATAAATCTGATGGACACCAAACCTCAGGTCTTGGTGGAAGACCCCACAAACAAGAGAACACTGTTCTTGTGGGTAATAAAATTAGACCTTGGCCAAAATCTTTTGAAAAGAGAGGAACAAGCTCAGAACAGGGTGATGAAGAGCATTCAGAGTGTCCAGCTTTGATGATCTCTAAAAAAAGTAATCTATACAGGAGGGAGCCAGTGTAAAAGAGCTTTTGGAGTCCTTTGTAGTCCTTTTTCTCTATGGACAGGCAAGCAGGTTAATAAAAAGGAACAGAAACACTGAGGAAGAGATTATAGAATAGTGTTATCTCTGTAATAAAGAAATATAAGTGTCTTAAACTAGTCATGGAATTTAAGAAAAAAAAAAGAAATTTTTAAACTTTTAAATAAACTGGACAAAAAAGTATAATCTCCATATCTTTTATCATTTATATTCAGACTTAATGACGACAACAACAACAAAAAAAGGATAAATGTTGTTTTGATCTAAAAGTCAGAATAGAATTATCTATTAATATGTTCTCACTGCACTCTTGGGAGATTAATTTAGGGGAAGATGCAGAGGAAATCTTTATTATTGTCAGTTTTCTGGCATTAATCATACCTGATTAATCACACAATTAGCTTGTAGGATCTGGAAATATAACGCCATCATCAATTTATTTGAGGTGTTGTCTTCAATATTGTCATAAAAGTGACGAAGAAAATGCATTAAATAACACATTCTGAAGTTTATGGATTATTAAGGTCAGCAAAGAGGAAAAGAAGATTTCAATTTTAAGAAAAAAACTTGAGAGACATAAATGCCTGTATGGATGATGATAAATTGCTTTTTTTTCAAAAACATTTGGAAGAGAGAAGACTTCAAGCAGGTCCTGTGAGATGTGTAAGTTTATGTGCAATAGGAAATGAAAATCCTAAAGGATACAGTGGAATTCTCAGGTGTGTAACAGCCAAAGGTATTAATCCTCTTTTCTTGCCCCACTCTTTCAGACAGGCAAGAAACTTGGGGAGGTGGATCCAGAAGTTCTGGGGACAATAATTGTTCAAGTGGCTGTTTGGAAGATAATGCTGTCCAAAAGGTCTAGCAAAAGCCTTGTTCACATTCCCACACGGAGAAAAAAGTCTTAAGATTACTTAAAAAAAAAAAAAAAGCGCAATTTGAATATAAATTTTTGTTGAGGCTGCCATTCTGTTTTCCAGCTGTTGTTTTCCTTAAAATCACTTCAAACATGAGACTTTCTCCAGTATCATGGCTATGAATGTGGACTTTCCATTAAGTGTTAGTACAAACAAATAATGGTGCCCTGTTCTCCCTCACTCCTCTATTGAATAATGAAATTAGAACTTTATGCTAAAAGAAACACTAAGTAGGATGGTTGTCTAATTTGACCAGTATTTGAAGGAATCATGCTTTTGCTTTTCCATTGCACATCCACATTTATTAAGGAGACTGCTAAGGTCTCAACCACTCAACCTTTTTGAGAAAAAAAAAAAATCAAAAAAGAAGCAAAAATCTCCAAACGATAGACTTTGAAGGAAGATGATATCATTGTTTTTCCATTTAGACCTGCCCCTCTAAAGTAAGAGAATTGCCCAGTTTAAAAGCTGTTCTAAGTGAAAAACTTTGAACAAATATGAACTTTTGCAATGAAGACATCAGGGTCTGTAGTCCTGAAAAGCAACATTCGCCTCACCAAGGTTTGGACATACACAGCGTAGATATTGATAATGAAATTATTTTTAAAATGTCTCTAAAGTCAACGCAGAGAAAAATACACTTTTAATATCGTTCTTTTGTGCTACAGATGTCTTTTTAACAAGAGGTGACTCCTGTTGTAAACCCCGTGGGTATTGAGTACATCTATTTATGTATATATTGATTAACTTAATGCTGGGACATATCTGCAATGATGACATCTATTTTTAGTTAAATTAAATGCATACTTAAATTCCCTTTATTGTCTGTGAAGAACAAGAATCACTGACACATAAGGACAAATCCTCTGCCCCTAAGGAAATTCTTATCACATCCTAAATCTATCCATTGACCTCAAAGGGAACCTGGACTGAGTTTGTCACACAAATTTCTGCCCTGTAGATTTGTGAGGTTTAGATTAGAGGAACCCAATTCCTCTGGCCAAAAGTACATATTCATCATCTCTGTGATAAATCTGTGCAAAAAAGAATTGTGACAATATTTCAAACTGAAGAATAAAGAGCAAAGCAGGAAGGCACAGGATGACATTAGTAATGAAATGCTCAACACAGTTCATATTTAATAAACTGAAGCATCTATTTTATCACAAAATGCTGAACATATTAACATAACTTTCAGGAACCTCAGTAATCTCCCTGACAGATCTTTTCCAGTCTTTCCCAAAAATTTAATTAGGTCTGTAGCATCACTTCCAAAACACCTGAGGTAATACCTGAACACCTGAATGATTCCACATTTTTGATTTTCCCATGCATAAACCACATCTTCAGACCAAAAACTTGAAAAACAGGGAAGCTTACCAAGACTTTCATACTTCAACAGACACAAAAACATAGGTTTAAGTACCTCCTGCTTAGGCTGAACTCTTCTTGCCCTTGACTAGGTAAGAGGATTTCACCTTAGAGCACTATTAGTCTCCCATCTTTCAGAAACACTGCATTTTATATAAAATTTGGTTCTCTGCAAAGGCCTACCATGACATCTGTGCTGCATCAGGATGTCCATTAGGCAGTGAACTTTATATTTCAAACTATCTTCTCCTAACTCCTAGTTTTACCTAACCATTCTTAGTCTTCAGTTGCTCTCTGTGTAGAAGATGGAGCTGCTCCTTTTTGTCTTCTCTATTTCTATCTGCTTTTGCACAGTTCCAGTCTGTTGACTGAATATTTTTCAGCATCTTCATTGTTTTATTTCTTAAATACCTCAAAGATATATGAAATCACACAGAAAATTCACTTTAATTTTTTTGTAACTAAAAACATAACCATATAGGCAGTTTAGTTACAAACCCATCTTTTTTCTTTAATGGTGTTGAAGATAACTACTGAATATTTTTTAGCAAAATCCTGGAGTTTTGGGTCTGTGTGTCAGGGCACCTCAGAGAATGTTGATTCACACTTATAAAACTGCAGAGAAATTCAGGAGACATTCAGAAAACATATAATAGGTGTTTGAAATTGCACCTCATCTAAACAAAATGAGAGGATGACCTTGGAGCTCTTTTCCAACCTCAATGATTCCATGAATCTGTGAAAACCTGTGGGCTTCTCATGCAAGGAACAAGGAGTCAGCTGGACTATGGGATAGTGATTAATTCACACAGCTCTTGGCTGACTGGCTTTTATGCACTCTTCTGGATGCCTCACTCTATATTTGACAATATTTGACAATGTTGGACTGAACTTGATGATCTTGGAGGTCTTTTCCAACTCAGTGATTCTATGATTCTATAACTTCTGATGGACACAATTCATTTTGATATTAGGTTAACTTTTTCACCCCTGGGTGTTTACTAAGTTACCTTCACTCTGTTCAATGGACAAAAGGTGTTTTATACCCACTGAGGGTCTGATTGACTCAATCTCACCCAGTTTTTCTAGGAAACTTTCAAGTGAAACATTTTCTCTCAGTATCAAGGTGCTCACCTCTTTACAGTACAATTAAGAGCCACTATTAATTCTGTACAGACACTATCCAAAACCATAAATAGCATCAGCCATAATTGAAAAAAAAAAAAGAGAGAGAGAAAAAATTTAAAACAACCTTAAAATCCTCGATTGTGGCGCATCAGCAAAAGCACAGAACAAGAACAAAAAAAAAAATTCTACATGCAACAAGAACTAAATGAACGCTTTGCTCTCTGGTTACTTCCCCTCTGCTCTCATCCATTCATTTAATTGCAACATGCGTCATACACACACAGTAATGTCACAGGAGTGCGTACACTTACAGGGTAATGGTTGATAGTTCTGACATCTTGCAAGAGTGCTGGTTAGCCCTCTTAGGCTTACAGTAGCATTTCTGAACGCAGCTGCTAAATATGACAAGATTAGCATTTTTTTCAGCATATCGTGAACAGGCCAAGGTAGGTCACTTTCAACACATTTCATGAGACACGTCACAAAGATGGAAAGCAGACACGACAGAATGGAGTCACAGCACAGAACCAGCTGCTTGACTGAAGCAGAAATGAAAAAATCAAATAAAATTAAGGTGCACTGGCTGTTGCTGGCCGTTGTGATGTGCTGATCCACGGACAAACCAAAACTCAAACACCCTGAAGGCAGGTGGGCAGCGCTAACGCATCCAAAATACACACGGCCTGTTGGTCTGGTTTTGTACAGAGGGTCACAGAACAATATATTAAATGAAAGTTGACTGTATGCTCATGGAGAACAATCAGAGAGTGACATAAACTCGCAGGATGGGGATCAATCTAAGGTGAATTGGATCAAGTGTTCCTTATTTTCACTGTAGTGTGGATCCCTTCTTTTTAACACAGTTTCTAGTAAGGACACCAAAGCACTTTTTCCATCTTCCTTGGTGATGGGGAGGGAGCTCAGTATGGAATCTGCTGCTCAGTATGGATGTCTGGCTGGTAATTTTGGAGGTACCACTTATTTTTCATCACACACTCCAAGACAGTGTGCTTACCAAAGCAGCAGGCTCATACACTGTGCCACAGGACCTTGATCCCTGCATGTTGGATTCTAGGAACAGCTGCCATGGAGAACAAAACAGTTCCTTTCCAACCAGCTAAGAGAGGCTCATTTAAAATCAATCACAAGAAGGGTAATCTGAAACATGGAAAGGCATTTGGAGGGATCCTATAAGAGATTTTATGTCTGGGCTGAAAAACGTGAAATTTGAAAGTAGCAATTTCTTGTCAACTTCCAAGGAGAAAAATTTTGTTTTGTTTTCAACACGTGGTTGTTTTGGTGGGATTCACCTCAGGAGAGGTTGGATGTTTACAGTAGAGATGTCTAAGTAAAATGGACATCCTTAGGACCCTGAGAAACATCAGAATAAACAGCTGAGAGAGAAATACACAATTACTGGCCAGGTACATCTGACCTGTTTTAGATGTCCAGTCTAGGATGGGATGAACACCAAACACCACTGAGTACCCTGACTAAATCTCCATTAATATAAAGGATAATACCTTGATTTTTAAAGCAATTGCTTTCAAGGCAAACATTTATGTTTGTTCAACCAAACCCAACTCCGTCTGTGTGACACAGTCTAACACTTGTGTTTGAAACTTATAGAATTTATAATCTGAACAGTAAACCAAGATGAATTGAAAACATTAAATCTCTCCCTACTTTTACCTCCTGTAAGTCAATCCCTATTACTAGAGTGATGTTTTGCTTCCTTTTGGATAATTAAAGCCTGATAACAGTGTTGTTATTAAATATTACAGTATAAGAGCTGGAAAGAACAGAGTCTTGTGGCATGGACAAATCCAGCAAATTGGTATAGTAACTGTGTTTCAACTCATAAAATGAATTTAATTTTTGGATGTTGCTGAGGAAGTAAACATGAAAATGACTGCTCCTTTTGCACTATAATTTCATAGATTTATGCACCACCTGCTTTTCACAGAGCTGAGCTGGGCATTAATTGCCCAGTTAGACTGATCAAAAATGAGCAGGGAGGTTTTAGGGACAGTTCCATTTTACTGTGACTGAAGCTTTCAGAAGTGACTATGGATTTTGAGTGCCACTCATTTTTTTGATCACTTGATCTGAAACACATTTCTCAGACCAATTTTTACCACAAGAGGGCTGCTCAGCCTGTATTGAAAAGAAGCACTTAGGAGGCATATTAAGGTACAGAACTTGAAAAGGAAACATCTAAAAATCAATAATCACTTTGAAAAAGTCTTAGCCATGGGTTGTTGTAGACGTTTGTGGTCTTCAATGATATACTTAATGTTGCCATGGCAATCTAGAAATAAATTCCCATCCATGTTTGCTTTACTGCTTATGCCCGGTTTTATTTGACAGGGATTGATTTTTTTACTTTTTCCTGATGAACAGACCTATCACAACAGCATTTGGTATTCACTAGAATTATTGAAAAAAACAGACTTGATTTTGAAAATATTATCTAGGGATAATATACAATAAGGATAATATCTAAGGATTAACTGCTGCTCCGCACCCAGTGGGGGGACATTTACACACAGGTTTGTGATGGAAAACAATGCTAGCACTTCTTAGGAAAACCTTAATATTTTAGTGCTGTTAGCACTTATTTTCTGTTGTTTCCGGTTTCAATAGAGTCATCTCTCTGATCTTAGATGGTGTAAAGTGTCCCAGATCTTTAGAGTACAGAATTTATAGATGTTTTCTTTCCTTTCTCCCTCCCCTTTTATTTTGCAAACTTTATTTATTACCGAAGTAGAGACATTGGTGGAAGGAAAGGGAGAAAGAGAGAAGAGACAGAGGAGGCAGGAACCAGAAAAAAAAAATGAGGAAAAAAATAGACAAATATAAGAAAATGGACAGAAATGAGATCATGGGTATGAAAACACTACACGAATCAGGGCAGGATCCTCAGACCTCTGTAGGCACACAGAGAACGGAATCGGTCACATCTAACTCTACGTGCCAAAGACAGATTCCAAACTGAACTATCACCTTGAACTCACTCAGGGAAAGGACAGGGACTCCAGGCTGAGCTGACCTGTGTGACAGAGACACCTAAGGCACAGGGGATGCTCTGTCTGACCGAGGTGCCCTGCTGTCCCCGAGTGACCACAGACGAGGACCGGACTGCTCAGATCGAGCACGAGACTTTAGACAGCTAAAGGCAAACAAGCCGAGTCTCACCGCAAGTGTCCTGGGCAGGGACTGCAGCTGCATCTGGGAGGAAGAGGGAGGGTGCTAGGGTGGAAGGGGAAAGAAAAAGTTAAACACTCCCGGGATGAAATGAGCGATGGATGATGTGGCTGAAGGCCACCGCATCAGACCCAACACCTGGACGTCTCAATGCAAATGAGAGAGAGCGCAAATCTGAGGCAAAAGGGGTTGCAATTCAATTCTAGATGTCTCAGAGGTGCTTAAGAGGAGTGAAACAAGCATGCTGATCTAGGGGAAGGAGGTTATGCTGCATTATCCAAGTACATCCATAATGAAAATGGTCAGAGTTCTGAATTTAGGTCGCTACCAACACACGATGAGGTTTGTGGCTTGTCTCTGAATGTGCTGAAGGGAATCCTTGGGGAAATGCAGTAAAGGTAGAACTTGATTCATGCAAATTAAAACTGTGCCTCATGAAGGATCTTTGTGCACCCTGCTCGAGTAATTCTATGTAACCTCACCATGAGTAGAATTGGCAGCTGTGTAGTAGCAGGAGAAGGAATGCAGAAACAAATCAATGAAACAAAGCATTGAAATACAGTAGAAACTTAACCAAAGTGGAAGTAGAGAGATTGTATGGGAGAGAGAGGAGAAAATTGAAAAGTGGATCCGTATAATATATTATTTATGTCACACACCCACTTCCCCTCAGCTGTTATCCTCTAGGCTGGGAGACATCTTCTCCTTGCTGCTCAGTAGCTGAGGATTCCCTGAAGCTGCACTTGTTTCCCTTCCAAACACCAACTACATTCACAAGCCCCATGCCCTTACAGATCAGAAGGAAAAGTTTGGAAAACAGAACTTATTCTGTGAGCAGCAAACAGATTCTACAATTCCATCCCACTGCAGCTCTGACCCACTGTGTGCAGGCAGAATCCTTCACCCTCTCATCCAGACACAGAGTAAGCACAGATGTTTCTCAGCAAAGTTGTCTTTTAGTTGTATCTCCTCTAGATTTTGAGGTTAAAATATCTGTGTGCCTTTTTTCTTGTCACCCCATGCCATCCTGGCAGTTACTGGTGAGAAACAGGCCATAAAGTGAGATTTACCTGACCTATCTTAAACTTGTTGTTTAAAGTGAAATAAGCTGTACTAAAGGATTTTATTCTCTGGACTGGGTAGGTCTGTACTGACTGTGGAAGGAGCCCAGCAGGATTGTTTTATTAAACCAGGTAGATCCTCTGCTGTCCTGCTAAAAGTACAACAAATATTGTCCTCTTAATGGAAAACAGACAACCAACCACTCCCCCCCCGCCAAAAAAAAAAAAAAAAACAACTACAACAACAACCACGAAAAAGGAAACTGTGTCTCTAGCCTTTAATAAGAAAACAAATCCCAAATTCTTAGCCTTGTCATCTAGAGTTCTACTTTTCCTTGCTAATGCCACCAAAATAAGACACTGAAGCTAAATGGGTGCTTGCAGATTAATGCCATGGTTAAAAACAAACGTTTAACAAAGATGAATTTGGACTGGAACTTTTAGTCCAGTAAATCTGACCCTTGAGTAGATCTGAGGCTTGAAGGTGAATAGTCAAAGAGAGTCAAAAATCCTATCTGCAGTGTTCATTCTGGGCTTTTCTAACTTCTACAGAGTGGACATAAAAAGAAGGAGAACACCATTGCTATACTTGGAGTTAAATAATGAAGAGATTAAGCCTAATATTTACCTAGAGAATAAAGCTGGTAGCAGAGGGCAGAATCCCTCCAACAAAAACAGCCTTTAAATGAACTGTAGCTTCAAGGTTCTGTGTCCTGATTCTTCCCCTGTATTAATTCTGGAGCTCCTGTTTTACAAAGCTGGGTTATTCTCTCTGACTGCAGAGCACAGATCCACAGATTATGCACTCTGGAATAATTCTGATGGAGGTACAGCAGACAACTGAGTGTTCAGTGAGAAAAATGTACCATGCCAAATTAGATTCTTAAATAAATCAAGGTTTTGAATACTTTACTGTTTCAAATGAAGAATGTGCATATCCAAATCCAGGCATAAATATCTGAGAATGGGATTTAGCTCATTGTCCTCAAAAGAAAGCAAATGAGCAAAACCCACAGTGTTTATTGTCTCAGTCTGACACAAGAAGTGGATTTTCAAGCATTACAGACAGGTTTTGGTTCCTGCCAGCTGGCAGAGCTCAGCATCAGTATAACTGCACTGGGTTTCTATAATTTGCAGCTCTGAAGCTTCAGTTATACTGTTTTGACTCACCTGCCTCACATGTTATACAATATCCCTGCAAATCCATGGTACAACCCATCTCTACGACTCTCCTTAACGAAAAAAAGAGAGCACTGCCTTTGTTAAAAAAGCCTGGGCTTGCAGGCATTTAATCAGCTGCACAACTCCAGTGTTTTCAGTGGAAATATAAAGAGGAATTACAAAGAGGAATATAAAGAGGAATCCCTCAGTAATGATACAGGTGGGACTAAGACTGTGATGTGAACCTAACACATGGCTTTGGATTGGTCCTATCTTGAGGTAGTTTGCATCTGTTTAAACAACTTTCATGGAGACTTAATTCTGTATTAAGCCACTGTAGCCTGGTGGCCTTTGAGGATGTTCCTTTACTCTCCAAGGCAGGCAGAATTTGTTCTTAGAAAACTGATTACCTGCTCTGCACCACACAGTTCCTTTGGCACACAATGTTAAGTCACAAGATCCTCACAAGAAATTTGCCTTTCCAGATCAAAAAACATTCTGCCTTGGGACAGCACCATCTTCCTTGTCCCTTCCCTACCTCAGACTGTGTATTTGCTTGGAATACATCCTAAAAATTCTCCAGATGTAAAACTAACCCCACTGGATGTGAAACAATGCCAGCTGCTGAAGTGAGACACAACAAATCAATGGCAAGGAGAAACAGAGACACTGAGAGGAAAATAAATTCCTGTTGTCCTAATATGATAGAGGCAAAAGTGTGAATGGTGGGGAAAACTAAGCGGAAGTCCATGGTTGCTGGTGGGCATCGAGCCTTGGTATAAATTGAAAGCACATTCAGGATCAGAGATGTCAGAATTATTCCCCATTTCCTGCAGTCTCACATCAACTGCTGCCTGACCAGTTGCTTCAGGTTCCACCTTCATCTTTACATTAAGAAACTGATTCAAAGAACCAGTGGTGCAGACTGATTTGGGGACAAAGAAAAATTCAGATCTATCCCTTTCAGTCTAACAGTGCACTCAAACAACAAACTTAAGACATGAGCGATGCATGAGGAAAAGGACAAATAGCCAGAAGTGTCTAAATTGAATATTCCCAAGTTAATGCTCAATTTAAAACTTCTGACATTTTTTCTGATTCTCCAAACTTATTATCTTTCCCAGGATCTAAGCAAGCTGTTCTGATAGGAGACACTGTACCCAAATCCTTGGCTAATTCAAAAAGATGAGTGGCCTTGTGCACTGGACATTCCCTATCCTGATGATCTCCATGAAAACTGAAGCATATCAACACACATCAAAATTAGGTTATTCACTCTGACCAAGTGCAGTGACTTCAGAAGCACATTTGAGATCTGTTCTACATTTTCTCTCTGAAAGTTGCCTTATTTTTGCTAATCAGGAAGCTCCACTGTGTGGCAAAATTTACAAGGTTACAGCAAATTCAACGAAGTGCAGCCACTCTCCCTTTACAATGCAAAGCTTTATATTGTGCACATTGCTGAAGTATTTGTGACCTTTCAAGCAGCAAGGCTGGAACAATTTCAGAGATCTAAAGTGTTTCAGACAGCACATGGATGGGCAAAATTCTGTATTTCCACAGGCACCCTGCAGATGCAAGCACTTATGTATAAATCCCTCTAGCTTGAGCCTCTGAGTGTTCTGAGCTCTGTTCCACACCAGCTATGGCAATCAAGCCATGATGGCTTTGGTACTTGTCTTTTTCTTTGAAAGGTGTTTAGATCTGAAATTTCCAGATACATGCCACTAACATTTCAATGGGAACTCATAAAACACTGTTTAGCCTTTTTTTGGTGCCTCAAACTCTGTGGAAACAGGGCTGTTAGGGCTAATCCAACCCTTGATAGAACTGCTAAGAGTGCAGCAAGCTTTACTCTTTTCTTAAAAAAATATATAAAAATAATTTCTATAAAAAGAATTGCAGTGTTGGATAAAACTTGGCATTATTCTCTCCCTCACTAACCTGCACAACTCCTTGATCTTTCAAGAGAAGGAGCATCTTTTAGTGGCTTCTATTCTAATGCAAAATTGTTCTTTTTCAGTTCATGGCTTGCTCTTGTGACAGATGGGGGGGAAAGGTCTGTGCTTTGCTCTTTTAGGATGCAACTTGTGGGCAAAGAACTTTGTTCTCTAAGGCTGCCACAGATGGAGCCAAGGAGAATTTTTAAGTCATCATTAGAGAATTCTTACACGTGAAACCAAGGCAGATTTCAAAATCTCATGAGCTCATCAAAACAAAAATCACCACTGTATAATTTCTCTGTCTGTATATCCATTTAAACCATAAAATTTCTCATAAAAATGCCTTACAGCCCCAGAAATAGTGTTTAAAGACAAAGCCTGTTTTTCAAAGCTACTGCAAAAGAAGAAAGGACAGGACTCAGCCTCCACTACACAGACACCACCTGTACAAGCCAAGGCCTTGCACCCTAAAACCCACCTTCTAAAGATTTCCAAAAAATAGAAGTAGAACCCTTTTTAATGTTGCATTCATCACAGGTGATATTGTAACAACAAGAAATAAGATCTGTGATCCATGATTTCAAAATCAGATCCCACCAAAGCTCTGGTCAGGTGCTTGTATATCATTGGAAATGGAATGGAATTTCCTTTTAAAATATTGATTTGCTCTTCTGGAATATTCCTCTGGCAGGTGGCCCATGAAATAACAAAACCCCTTTCAAGGTAGAAACAGTTTTAAGTCTAATCTCGTCATTTATGTAAGAATGTAAAGGATGCACTGGATGACAGGATGGTGTTTAGGTTGGGAAAGTAGATTTGACAACCAAAAATTCATCTTCCTGTCCTTGCCACAGGCACCTGAGGGATTTAGGTGCATTTTTCCCTCAGTTGTTCAGTAGCAATAACAGCTCCCAGGAACATTATAAACACACTAAATATTCTGTGCTGTTTGATTTTACAGCAATTGAAACCACAGATAGGTAATCAAAGCAGAATAGGGCTTTTAATTATTTTATCTGAAAATAAATAAATCCCTGCTAATTACACTCCTGCTAATTATGGTACCTAGCCTGTATGAGCTTACATTTCTAATTAGTACACTCAGGTTCTTTTCCAATCTCTACCTGAAAAGATTGGCACAAATGAACAACCCCATCCTTTCCAATCAAAACTTCCAAAGTAAAAAACAACAACAAAAAAAAACAAACCAGCACCCAAAGTAATAATTTGCCCTGGGCAATGCACTTGAAAAATATAGAAGTGAATGAGCACATTTTTTCTAGAACTTCAAATAAATCCATCAAGAATTAGTGTCAATCAAAACAACAAGTATCTACTCCCCTGGCATTCCTCAGAAATGAGCACTAGGTCCTTGCTGATCATGCATTGACATCAAATGACCATCATCTGAGCTTTCCAGTGTACTTTCCTGTGGTACAAAAGGATTAACCCAAGGACACGAGTTCCTTTTGTTGCTGGCCATCCCAGCACCCAGCTGGCAGGACCTGGGGCTCAGAAATTGCAGTGCCCTCCTAGAGAACACACTGTCCATCAAACATCTGCCATTTGCTTGTCAAAAAATGAGCCTTTTGGCACCGAGACCCTGTCAATAATTATCAACTCTGGCAGTCTGAGCATTTGCAGCAAGACAAAGCGGTAGCAGAATGAATCACTGCGTGTCCAGTGACTTTGGAGGTGAATTTTAGAGGAGTGTTGTTTACCAAAACATCTGAGTTACAACATTGCTTTTGCTGCCCTAACCCTCTAGGTTGCACCATAGGTAAAATCATACCTACCTATGATATATGCCATGATTCTCCTTTCTTTCCAGCAAGATGCTGAGTGGAGGAATGACGTAGACCTGAATTAGCTAGATATATATGTGGGGTTTATTTTCTTTTCATTGAGCTTTCAACATGTGATACAAAATTTATGAAGAATCTGTCAAAGCAAAAGCAGAAACAGGCTCCCCCCTCCCAAATTATACCAGTTATGATAAACTGGAAATCATAATAAAATAAAAAAGAAGATTTTTTTTTCAGTTATATGTGCTTGATCCTTGAAAATGGATGAAGAAACAAAGATTTGATGGAAATGTGTGGGTCTTTTTAATCTTAAGGGTTATTCCAGCATGCACCTACATCATGCACCTACTAAATATTGTGGTGTTTTATGGTAGTGATGCTGGTGATTTTCTCTCTAGAGTGAATATTTCAGCAATGCAACAATGCTTGTGAAAATAACAGCGTGGATTTAAGCTTTGTGCAGGCATTTCTGTAGAAATATGTTTGTTTATTTTTTTTT